>JAFVLL020014551.1:157826-203086 GCA_021397915.2 Tor tambroides | reverse complement strand
TTATTTGTTTTCCGTGCCTTTCCCAGTACGGATTCAGCACACCTCTAACCCAGTCGGGGATATTTGTGGTCCGCACAGAACTCTTATTTGACATTGTTCTAAGTTGCTAGTCTACAGTGTTCGCGTGAGAGAGTGTGTTCTTCTGTTGTCTTTGACAGCTTTTAGGTGCGTTATTGGCAACGCTTACCTCTGCTTACGCGTCACCACCGCATCAGCACCGAAAACATGGGGAATATTTAGACAAATATAATCGCACAACCTATTCGATATTCTATGAATAAATCGACTAATCGAATATTCGAAAATCGTGACCCATCCCTAGTTGTGACGCTGCGTCCGGGTTAGACACGGTTCACTGTTCCGCCACCAAGCAAGCGGGCGCGTGAACTCCTCGTCTGCACGCGGTCTCTGTGGAATAGGAATCGTGGCGTATGTTTCCACATTTCTTGTTGACGTCTTCCGTTTACCGCTGTTTCGTTCGTATTTGGCCAGTTTGGAGAAAAGCCTCTCCAATAAAAACCTGACCAGCCGGGCGTTTGCGATCACATAAACTTGAAGACACTTGTACAAACGCGGATGGGTGGCATGAATGGAAATGATTCTAGATCGGCGATGTAGTATTTGGTTTCCCAACGAGGTCCATCGCTCATCACGAAATAAATTTGCTGAATGCAGAATAAACTGTATTTTTCTGCGCTCAAACCTACCAATCTAAAGGAAACGCCGTGTATGGCGTTTGAGGCAATTTGTGAATTAGCATAGATTTATAGTCTAAATAAAACAATTTGCAACTGTTACTATTATTACACTTGTATACAAACTTCTATTATGCTTGTTATAGAGTGTGTGACGTCACGTGCACTACAGCCAGTGGCAATAGACAACCGCGGTGACAACCGACCACCGCGGTGACGCGGTTGTCACGGCGACCGTCACAGCCCTATTATCCAGTGACACAAGGTTCCTTTCAGAAGCTCCAGCTATCTCAGAAGTCACCCATTAGAGGTGCAACATAACTTAAGATTTCAGGCTTGGTTGAAATTGAATTGTCTTTGAAATTGAATTATTTGAAATAGAATTATACATTGTCATTCTGAATACTCAAGACAACAGGAAGTTGTGAATGCATGAGAGTGAACTTGTGTTTCAGGAATGAGATTGACTGTCATCTTTCATAATTTCAGGAATGTTCCCAGTTTGCTTGTGTTTGTTTTTATTTCTGGACTTTAAGGTATCTTATCTCAATGTTACATTCCTGAGATCTGTGTTAATATATGGGCACTGTTGATGTGACATGCTTTTCATGTGTTGTGTTTATATTGTTGGTCAAATAGACAGTTAGCAAGACCAGCGTGACCAGAGATTCTGTGGACGTTTATGATAATTTAGGGAAAAAAATCTTCATAGTTGTGTGGAACGGACATAATGCATAATTATTATTTCATTTTAGCTCCCCTTTTGGAATTAGCTGTTCATTTTACTCTGACATTTGTGTGTGTGTGTAAATGGTTAATTTAAAAGTGTTTTTGTCAGGTAGCATGGAGTTGCCACAAACTTGACGATTTCTGATCCGGTGGCCAAAAGTACAAGCTCTAGATTAGAAGCCATCCTCTTGCGACTCACTAAAGAGGAATAAATTGTGAATTTCACAGATGTCTCCCACTGACTTTGAAATGTAATAGGTAAAGTTAGGTTGGTTATGGGATCTGTTTACTCAGTGACGTGGGTTGTCAGTACTGTTGCTATGGTGAGAGGTGTCAGGCATCTAACTATATTTTTATCAGCTGATTTGTCAAATCTCTCTCTACTGATCCAATAAGAATGCCCCATATTATTATTCCATACTTTCAAGAAGGAAACAAAAGTCGAAGCTCCATTTGACATGCTTTAATTGTTAATATACGATATAATACGAGATAATTAATATAAGAAAGTAGAGTAGACTGTCAGCTGTTTAGTACATCTGTAAAAGAAAAAGTTCACAGTTTAAATTGGAAGGGAAAAGTCCATATACTAAAACAATAGGAATGAATGAATGAATAAATAAATGTTTTTAATGCAGTGTGTTCTATGAATAAATTATGCAATAGAATAATACAAATAAAATCAAAAATTATATAGATACTATTATATAGATATATTATATAGATATATAAATATATTAAATAATTTTCCGATTAAAATAATGATCTGATAAGATTATGAAATATTGTAAATCCCAACCAGGATTATTATATCTAAGATAATAAACTAAAATCATTAAAAGCAAAAAAAAAAAAAAAAAAAAAAATTGTTTAATTGAAATAAATTAATTTTAACTGAAATAAACTTAAAAAGATTCAATTAAAATTACATTTAAAAACATGTTATTTCAGGCAACATTTCTCATTTACATTTAGTTTAATGTGATCAATTGATATAACTAAACCTGAAATAAAAATTAATTGCAAAAAAAAAAAAAAAAATCTAAATGTGTGTGTATGTGTGTGTATATATATATATATATATATATATATATATATATATATATATATATGTGTGTGTGTGTAATATTTAAACTAATATTAAAATGAAATGAACCCCCCTCCAAAAAAAATTATAGTTATTAATTCAAAATATTAATAACTGTAATAATATCCCAGTGATACTAAAATAACACTGATTACAACTCTAATGAGTTATCATATCATAATGCTATCTGTGTTCATAATAGATTACACAGAGCATAGTTTTCCTATGAATCACATTAGTGTGATGCTGACAAATGCGTGGTTGTGTGGTTGCGTAAAAAAAAAGATTAGCTTGTGACAGTTCCATAATCACACATTTCAAAAGTGATCGTTACATTGATTTCTTGATTGGCACGTGTGGGACTCTATACTAGTGTATCACAGCAGAAATAATCTGTTAACGCTTTGGTGTGCTTTGATTACTTTTGAGAATTCCATATGCAGCGACTGATATGTGACCCTGGACCGTAAAACAAGTCATAAGGGTCGATTTTTTCGAAACTGAGATTTATACATCATCTGAAAGCTGAATAAATGAGCTTTCCATTGATGTATGGTTTGTTGTGATAGGACAATATTTGGCTGAGATACAACTATTTGAAAATCTGGAATCTGAGGGTGCAAAAAAATCAAAATATTGAGAAAATTGCCTTTAAAGTTATCCAAATGAAGTTCTTAGCAATGCATATTACTAATCAAAAATGAAGTTTTGAGATATTTACAGTAGGAAATTCACAAAATATCTTCATGGAACATGATCTTTACTTAATGTCCTAATGATTTTTGGCATAAAAGAAAAATCAATAATTTTGACCCATACAATGTATTTTTGGCTATTGCTACAAATATACCCCAGCGACTTAAGACTGGTTTTGTGGTCCAGGGTCACATATGGTGACCCTCAGCACAGGAAGAGCAGATCTCTGCATTTAAGTGTGTGGGAGTTTTTCAAAGACCTCAGACGCTTACAGGAAATTGATGTCTGAAGAGGGAACGAGATCATCTGTTCCTCTGAAATCTCCCTGAGCACAAACATGTATTCATGAAAATATTAGCCCAGTGAACTCTGCTGACAAACCCGTGACCTCTGAGATAGTCTACATATGTTCATTCATTCTACCCATGGGACAGGTGCGTGATGGGGAATAAACTTCAGAGCGAAGGGGGTCAGTTTTATTTTACTTTAATTATTGAGGACAAACCAGAGCAAGTGAGAGACGGGACTGTTTCTATTTTCATTCAACCTCCTTTTTTGCAACATGTCCTCAATGAACCATGGGAACAGACCTCTTAATGAGAACATCACTGACAATCAAAACAAACATATTGAAATAATTAGATTTAAAGTAACAGTTCACCCAAAAATGAAAATTTGTTGAAAATTTACTGGCCATCCAAGAACAGATTTGGAACAGATTTGGAGAAATGTAGCAATACATCACTTGTTCACCATGGATCCTCTACAGCGAATGGGTGCCGTCAGAATGAGAGTCTAAATGGCTGATAAAAACACAATAATCCACAAGCAATCCACATGACTCCAATTCCTCAGTTAACCGACTCCACTATGAAACATAATATAAAAAAGAAGTGACTGAATCACATTTTCCCATGTGTAGTCATTGTACTGCCAAGGTATTCATTAATTCATATCCTTTCTCTAAGATATCAGCATAATATTTCAGAATATGTTCAGACGTCATGTGCACTTGTGGACCTCATCTTGTATTAGAGATGCACCGATTGCAATTTTCCTGGCCGATTCCGATTTCCGATTTTTTGGAGGTGTGATTTGCCCATACCGATTTTTACCGATTCCGATTTTCTTTCTAAGAACTATAATTGACAGCATATACAAACAAAAATCTATGCAAATTTCAATGCAAAATTTATTTACATAATAAAAGAAATTATTAAACATTACAATTCCCCCAATCTGGACTAAATAACAGATTTTCTCTCACTTAAACAACTCTCAAAATAAAGTGCTCTGTGACTGGAAAGAGGAAGAAATAGTTAACTTAAAATGAGTTGCTGTATGTAACAAAACAGATGTAATTTCCCACTGTTTATAAATGGTCATTTTTCCCCCTAACCTTATTGAATGTGTCAACTTTCACATCAAATTCCGACATTGTTTCAATTAATTCAGTTAGCATAATAAGAAACTGTAGAGTTGTTACCCTTGAAATTAAATTAGTATTAACAAACTCCATCTTTCCACTGCTGAGGAAACAGAAGCTGCATCTGAAGTGGCATTAGATGTATTTACACAGACAGTTTGATGAAGCTGAGGTTTCAATTTCAAATGCATAAATAATTTTATAAGTTTAATGTTTTACATATTTTTTTAAACATACAAATACATGTTGAAAAAAATGCAATGATACTTTTAAATATGACTAAACCACCACTAGGTGGCGGCAAGTGTCTGTTTTAATGAGTGAGTCATTTATTCACTCATTCATTCAACCGATTCATTCAAACGGCTGATTCATTCAGAAACGAGGCAAGTGACTGTCCTTATGAATGGGCCACTGAATCATTGACTCACTCGATTCGTTCAAAAACGTGGATTCATTCAGTAACGAAACACCGCTGTGTGTTGCTCGGAGACACACAACAGTTCTGCTGTGGCTTTGAACAGAACTATTTTCGTCAGCGAAATTGAGCAAAAACACTCAATATTTTGTCTAAAATCTAAGTCACTTAATTTTAACTTCTTGTTTATTGAAATACTATTGTATAAAATCAGTGTCACATTGCAATCGTGTTGATATTGATATGCGGGGAAACATCATGGCCGTATAATGTTGCTTATCTAAATCATATTTTGTAAATATCTCTTTTTTTCTACCGAAGTATGCATCTATAAATTTCTGTGAGTTACTTTGTGTGTGCTGTCTCTCTCACACACTCACTCATCTGGCACGACATAAATACATTATCAGTCGCCGTTTACACTGAATGCAATTAAAATTAGAATCATTCTCACGCGAAACGACGTGTTTACACGCGACTGTGAGTGTGCGCGTGGGTGTGACGTCAAGGATCGGCTCGGAATCGGCAAGACGTGAGACTGACCGGCCGGTCATGCGAAAAATCGGCCGATTCCGATCACTGGCTGGTCAATCGGTGCATCTCTATCTTGTATGTTGCTTACAGAGACACTTGGATATGTTTAAATAATGATACTGGCCGTTTCTACTGCACTATTCATGTTAAAGCAGCCCTCTCTAGCAATAATTGATGGTCACGGTCCTTATGCTATCAAATCCATACACTATAGCCTAGACATAAACAGTCTTTGTTCACATGCTCGTGAAGCAAATAGACCCATCTCTGTTTGGGAGAATTCATGGGAAGTAATTAAAGGCAGTAAATGGTTTGAAAGGACTGATTTGAGTGCTTTTTGCTTTGGCAACATAATTGGCCTACTTTCTTTCACAATGACGTCAAAATCAAGAAATGGTAGCAAATCATGAAACTGGAACAATCTATTTCAAGCCAGAGCTGTGTGTCTCTGAGTTGTTTCTGTAATCTAAAGCAATCACTTTTTTTTTTTGGCATTTTTCAATAGCCAATATATGTACAATTTAGTAGGGGTGTGCAGTATTGACAAATTATATTTAATTATATTTAATTTTCATTAAAGGAATAGTTGAAAATCTGCTGAAAATGTTCTCACCCTCAAGCCATCCAAGACATAGATGAGTTTTGAAGATGAGTCTCATTGTAACAGATTTGGAGAAATTTAGCATCATCATCACTTACATACCAACAGATCCTCTGCAGTGAATGGGTGCCGTCAGAATGATACGAGCTACTTGTAAAACAGTTTTGCTAGTGTGGGATTGTGTGCTCATGTACTTGACCTTGTCCAGTTATTAATAATGTTTAAGCAATATTTAATAGGCGTTAAATAAATTTCAGTCATTTGATTTCAGACCATTGTCTATACTATAGAAAAATATGGATTTACAGGATACAAAAACACTGAATACAGGTGTGTGTGTGTGTGTGTGTGTGTGTGTGTGTGTGTGTGTGTATATAATATAAACAGGAGGTGTGTGTAGGCAGGGAGTCTCTAATCTCCTCCTCTCAGCATGAACACATGCCCTAACCATACAGAGAGAATAACTCTGACATTACAAACAAGGTTAGATGATAAACTGAAAATATTATACCATGATGATATTTATGTACTTGTCTGAAATGGCTTAAACATAAATGTCAAAATTTAAATATATAAATATTAAATATATATATTGCACAGCTAAATAAAGTAACAAATATTTTTTTTTAAATATTTTTTATAAGGAAGGATTTTATTCAGCCTTTACATTTCCTGAAGAGTGAGAAAAATCCATTCATTATGTATAGGGCTGCAAAACGATTAATCGCGATCAATCTATTCAAAATAAAAGTTTGTTTACATACTATATTTGTGTGTACTGTGTATATTTATTATAATACAAACACATGCATGTATATATTAAGGGAAAATATGTTAGATTTATATATAAAATATTTATATTTATATATAATATAAATTATATACACGTGTTTACATACAAATACAATACATACAAATATATATTTTTTTAAATATATACGTATATGTGTGTTTTTATATGTACATAATAAATATACACAGTATACACGCACACACACACACACACACACATAGTATGTAAACATAAACTTTTATTTTGAATTGATTAATCATGATTAATCATTTCGCAGCCCTAATGATGTTGCTTCACCATCATTGTGAATGTATTTTGAATTTGATATACCACCCAGCCAAAATTATGGTATATTTTTCTTAATGGTTATTTCAAATAAAGCAACCCTTGTGGCTTAAGCTTTTTCGTAAAATTACTGTCAATGAAACAAACATCAAAAAAAAAAAAAAAAAAAATCTACCTGCCTTTAAAAGTGCAACTGTGAAATATTTGTATTCTACCTGGTAACATGACTGCTATTTTTAACATTGTAAAACTATTGTGAAATATTTGATATATCGACCAGCAAAAATGACAATTTTTCTCAATGATTATTTCAAACAAAAACATCTACCTGCCTTTAAAAGATATGGTGGAGTATTTCATTGACTGACTCCTTGTTACACTTTCTACCCGGTAACATGGCTGCTATTTTAAGTAGCGTCTCGCAGCATGTGATGTTTGACTATTGATTTTCAGGGCGGTAGTTAATTGGTTTTAGTTTGTCATAAATAGAATGGATCAGACGTACCACTTGTTGACCCAGTGAAGTTGTGATCCACATGTCTTCGCTGATGTTAGACTGAGATCATGTCAAAAAAAAAAATGCCTTGGATCCTGATACTTAAAACACTCTGTCACTGCAAGGCAGTGCATAATCTAATAGTGAGATAAGTGTGTGTGTGTGTGTGTGTGTGTGTGACTGCTCTCCCGTAGGGCCTGTGTCTACCCCGCTAACACACTTAAGTTGGGCTTAACCAACCCAAATCTGATTAATACCCCCTCCCGTCCTCTCCCAGCGCCCTTTGGGCCACTCGTAATGAGAGCTAAACAAGCCCAGACCCAGACCTGAACCCATAGATGAATAAACGGGTGATTACAGCAGGCACAGAGAGAAAGGGAGACATATTGTCTGTCAGGAAGGAGGAGTTAAAGGCTCCTAAAGATGAAGAGAGAGACCAAAGAGGAGAGCAGGATAGAGGTTGAGTTACAGTGTTTGTTGGTTGTCAGAACATTAGGAATGTAACCTCAGCTTGAACCTAGAGATAGACAGATAGACGGAGAGAGAGACGGCCGGTTATAGGGTCAGCATATATTCGGGGCTTAGCGCAGACCTCCTGGGATGCTTATGGGATGTTTTTAATTAAATGGTGGAATAGGACACTCTTAAATGTTGAAATGTTACATCTTCGAGCCAAATTACTGCATTTTGTGAAGAACGGGATAGCTTTCTCCAAATACATTAGCAAGCAACAGAGTCCAGTGTTCATTTTTGAAATATTTGGCTGAACTGTATTTTCCGGTTTAGGCCGAAACAGTTTTGGAGGGCCGTTTAAATTAGTGTCTATTTTGTGCACACTGCGTGGGTAAACTACAGCAGGTAAACATATCAGCTGTGTGGATGCTAGTGCTGGATTAACAATATTGATTTCTAATCTTTAATCGATGTTTAGTTTATGCTGTTTGTAGTCGATGCATCAACAAAACTTCACTAAACACTATTTGTAACATGCTACCTCCATATTCTATGAATACTCCATACATACTCTGTACTACTGTATATGTATTACGGTACAGTATGTATTATGGTCCTATGCTCTTGAGAATATAGACTTAAAGTTTGAAAAAAAAAAAAAAACAGTGTTAAAATTTGTTAAGAAGGTTATTAGTGTTTTAAAATACGGTATAGTTACTGGGTTTAGTGAAGTTTGTGCAGAGTTAGCAAGCACAGCAGATGCAGTAAATTTCTGTATATTCTGCTTTAGTTATCTCTAAACATTTGTGACATTTGGATGGAACGCCGTCAGTATGCAGTATGTCAGTAAGACTTATGGCAGCACTCAGAAGAATGATTTCTGGAGTAGGTTGCACCTCTGAATGATTTTCTTAGTGACAGAATTTACAAGGCATGAAAGGTTAGTGTGAAAAACAAGATGATTAAAACACATTCAGGGCTTTGCTAAAAAAATTCAGAAGCCTGTACACGGAGAAAAACAGAGAGAGGGAGAGAGACAGCAGAGGGGTTGTTGTTAATGAGCAGTAATGTGGTGTGTTATATAAGTGTTCTGTGTGTAATTCGCTTGACATGAGAGAACAGACTGACATAAACACTACAACACACACGCACAGACGCACACGCACACAAACACTCATACACACACTGTGTGCTCGTTCTATTTATCCCTGTCTCACCTCATTCATCTCTCTCTTTCTGTCTCTCTGATATAGTGGGTGTCCTGAGTGCATTAATTTGTTTGCACACACACTATTATGCAGTGGCACCAAATTGGGATATGCAACAAAACGCAAAGGGGGACATCAAAATCATGTCCTGGATCTTTGTATTCTGGCTATATCTGTTTTGGTTTGTTTTTTTATCTATTTATTTTTTCCGCATTAAAATAAAGAAAGAAATAAAGAAATAAATATATGTTATGGACATTTTGCTGATGCTGGTTTTTTTTTTTTTTTCGCTCAGTCATGTCATATATTCAGCAGTGGTTTTAGATTGTTCCTATTGTTTTCAGTGTTAAAATTCTTTATCCTATGCCAGTTTATTGTGCAGATACAACTATGTGGTCTAAAACATACTTGACACAAGCATGTGAAACACATGCAAAAGATTCTAGCTATTCAAGCTCAATTTTTACCCATCGTTCAGAACTTCATAACTCAAGTACACATTACATTTTCAACATCTCCGCAAAGGAATGGCAGGCACGTTCCTAGAACTTCTTCTAAAGTATGTTTCTGGTCTTTCACAGGTTGACTTCCTGAAAAGTGAAAACACTGGCTCTGTAGTGCTGTCAAAACATTGTTCTATTAGCTTGAGCGACCGGCATGTCACCTTCTGACTCAGCCGGTGCATGAGTTTGGGTGGGACTAACTGTAAATTTGTAAAAATAGATGGGGGCGGGATGGGAAAATTTCTCTACTTTCCTACTTTATTAGACATTATTCACATTTTAACTGAAAAACATGTGATTACACAAACATCATAGGTAATAAGTTGCTTGTTTGCTGAGGAAAATATCGGTGCACGATAAGGACAGTTCTCAAGACCTAACATTGCTACGTCCGTGAGAGTCCCACTGACTGCCTCCATTATTTGCAAATAGTACAGAAGTTAATTTCTTCTAGTCTGTATATATATATATAATTTTTTAAAACGTTAAGAATATTTTGTATTGCCAAAAGTTTTTCTTAAGAATAAATATATATTTTTTAACCTTATGATTGATTTAAAGGCTAGGGTTATTGCAGTCAACAAATCTAAATCTAAAACCATGAAAAATGTTTGTATTATGTGAAATAAAATAAATATCATCTGAAATTACTAGTGTTAGAAAAAACTTCATAAAAAATAAAACTTGCAGAGGAGACATTTCTTAGTTTTTTGCATAATTTGATGTAATAAATTACTAAAAGTAAAACTAAAAATTAATAAAAACTATAATGACATTTTTAAAGGCTAATAAAACAGCACAACAAAATTGCTAAAACTTCCAAATTAAAACAAAAATGGAAAAATAAAAACCCATTTAAACTTAAAAAACCTATAATAGTATATTATTCATATTAAAATACCGCTGCTCAAAACAAAACAAAAAAGAATGTTCTTAAAAATCTTTGTACATATTTATTTTGAAACTTATTTAATAATTACAACGTATTTTTTTAGAAGATTTAATATATGTTGCGTATTAAAATACACAACTCAAAATGCTGAACTTGCGCTTATTTCGATTATTATGTTAAACTGCATGTTCTTAATGAAAAGGCGTTGTGTATTACGAATGTTGTTGGCTCTTTGACGACCTGCTTTTGTTCCTCTTTTATAGGTCACTTTGAATAAAAGCATCTGATAAATGTGTAAATGCAAATGAAAATCTTTCAAGAATTGCACTTAAGAACATTGTTGCGCGGACTACTTAGTTTATTACAAGAATTTTTAAAAAATGAATTGCCTTGAATTTGGCCTCAAAACATGGCGACACACCATGACAACCACCAAGAACACCATAGCACTGTTGATGGGCAGTTTAGTGCAATTTCCTCAAAGTAAAGGTCTAATTGATTAATATATTTTTTTCTCCACCCACTCTTATCCCACCCTAAAGGAGCAATTAAAAGTTAAGAATTTTGAAATTAAATTTTCATCATTATGAGTGTGGTCTCAGACTTTGGGCCTAATTCGTGTTGGACTCAGGGCAAGCGTGAGTGTTTTATACTCTCTATCCGTCCACTCAAAACAAAGCTTTAGCTTTTGGTACGTCCCGGATGTTTTGCCCAGCGATGTGTATGTGCTTATCTTGGCTGTCATAGCCACATGTTTGAACTTCAGTTGTTTGATTTTCGCTTCCATTCTCTCCAATTCCTTCCTGCTCTCGTTCTCATTCTCTCTCCGTCCACGGCTGAGTCAGCCTTTCATTCCGTCAGTCTGTTCCAGGACGTCTCTCTGAGAATTTCCTGCCCACAGAGAGACAGGCGGGAACATGCACATTGACTGTGTGTGTGTTGGTGTGTGTGTGTGTGTGTATGGATGCTGTTTTAGATATGCGTCTGCAGTCATTCTGTGTGTGTGATGTGCCCGGCGGGGCCGACAGCAGTGGTGTGTAAATAAGAGTTCTATATTTAACTTAAGCTCACAAGTTGAGTTGCCCTCTGCTACAGCTGGGACACACACACACACACACATACACAGAAAAGAAACTGCAGCCAAACCAGCTAGAGAAGCAAACACATACTTTCACCTGGGATACCCTCTCCACCTTTTCTATAAACACTGAAACGCACACATTGTGTCCTGTTGAGAACACCATAATGTTACTATTATTTGTAGGCATGTCTATAGTCCAGGAGTCTCTAAGTCACATGCTGCCTGTAGTGTGCAAAAATTTCAATTAGTGATTCCCAAGTCATGTGTGAATGCTAAGCTTCAATGGTTGCTTGATATAGTTTCAATTTTAGATTTTTCAAACCTTCATCCATCCGTTTTTTTGGCTGATATTGCCAACAATCCCTTGGACAGAGGAAAAGCAAGTGTTTGAAACCATTTTTTACATAATTAATGACTAACATCTTTGATATTATAGTATGTTGCAACTATACTGTTTTTATATACACTTAAAAGTACAGTACCATCACAAGTGAAATACATATTTTTAGTGTTGATATGATATGATTTGATATAATGATATGATTTGTGATGCAGTCCTGGAAATATTCTTTTGTGACACATTTAAAGAAATATGAGATGCAATTATTATTATTAACAGTATAATAATAAAATAATGTTGGATAAATATAATAATTAAATTAATACTTTAAAAATTTTAATAATATAATTATACTTAATAATACAATAACAATTGTTAATAGTAAATAGTAGTAGGGGGAGTAGGAGTAGTATTATATTTGTTTATTTTATTTATTTATTTATTTATTTTTAACGGTTTTATTAAGAGGTGTGTTTAACTGATTTATTCAAAAATGTATCACCTGAATGTATTTTAGAATTTTTGTCTAGTATAGATTTGTTTAGTATAGATTGTCTAGTATAGTCTTTTATAACTTTTTGCTAATTGTGTACCTTGTGTAATTTATTCTGAGATCGCCATGAAAATAGCCATGACGCTGACATGGCATTAAAAAGTGAATAAATAAATATTTATTTATTTTTGTTTGTTACTACTACCACTACTACTGTTACTAAACATGTGTAAGATGTTTGTAGTTCCCGCAGCACAAAAAGCAGGAAACCCATCTAGAATCCAAGCCAGTGCTGTCTGTTCACCTTCCCATCAGTGGTTTGAATGGTGTTTAACAGTGTTCGTCTCTTGTTTTGATGTACAGTGGCTGGCTAATTATCAGCAGCACAAATGTGTTACACGTGTTTAATGAATGTGCTAAGATCATCAGAGTCTCTCTGACAGAAGCTCAGTTCCTTAGAGGAGCTGCTTCAGGACGCCTGTGTCTTTGATCTCTCTTGTAATGTTCCTAGTCACATACAGCGGTGCTGCGATGTGACGCTCCGGGACAGGGTTCAGGGTTAGGGATGCCTCCTAGATAAATAGGAAAGTCTGCTTTATTCAGCATGGTTTGGATTTAATTTGGGCTATTAAATGTTTTATGCTTCTGAAAAACTATTTTCAACATAGGTTTTAAGACTATTTTTGAGACTGCCTTGCTCTCAGTTGTTGAAGCCCTAAGACTTGCAAGAGCGGATTCCAAATCTTCAATACTTATCTTGCTGGATCTGTCCGCTGCTTTTGATCCAACTGTCAACTCTATTTGATCCAACTGTCAACCCTATTGGTAAAGGGCATCTCAGGAGCCGCACTCCAGTGGTTTGAGTCTTACCTCTCAGATAGGTCCTTCAAGGTATCTTGGAGAGGTGAGGCATCTAAGTCACAACATATAACTACTGGGGTGCCTCAGGGCTCATTTCTTGGACCACTTCTTTTCTCTGTCTACATGGCTTCACTAGGATCTGTCATTCAGAAACATGGTTTTTCATATCACTGCTATGCTGATGACACTCAACTCTACCTCTCATTCCATCTTGATAATCCGACGATAGCTGCTCGCATCTCAGCTTGTCTAACAGACATTTCTTGCTGGATGAAGGACCATCACCTTCAACTCAACCTTGCCAAGACAGAACTGCTTGTGGTTCCAGTAGACCCATCGTTTCATCACAATTTCACCATCCAGTTAGGCACATCAACCATAACTCCTTCAAAAACAGCCAGAAACCTTGGAGTTATGATTGATGATCAGCTGACTTTCTCAGACCACGTTGCTAAAACTGCCCGGTCCTGCAGATTTGCTTTATTCAACATCAAGAAGATCAGGCCCTTTCTTTCGAAACATGCTTTACAACTCCTTGTTCAAGCTCTTGTTCAGTCCAGGCTGGACTATTGCAATGCTCTCTTGGCAGGTCTTCCAGCCAGTTCTATCAAACAATTAATCCAGAACGCGGCAGCAAGATTAATTTTAATGAACCAAAAAGAATGCACGTCACACCTCTGTTTAATAATTTTCACTGGCTTTTTAATAGATGCTTATAAAATTCAGGCATTAGTGTTTGCTACAAAACCATACTGGTTTCTGCCTTTACCTAAATTCATGACTTCAGACTTATGTGCCCTCTAGAAGCTTACGTTCTGCAAGTGAACGTCGCTTTATTGTGCCATCCCAAAGAGACAAAAAATCACTTTCACAGACTTTTAAATTAAATGTTCCCTACTGGTGAAATGACCGCCTTTGATCGATCCAGCCATTGGTGTTGCTTCTCTTCAAGAATTGGCTAAAAACACATCTCTTCCATCTTTATTTGACCCTCTAACTCTAGCACTCTCTATTCTAATTCTATTCATAAAAAAAAAATACAAACACTAGCTTTCTAATCTTTTTATATTCTATTTGTTTTTTTATTTATTATACAATTAACAAAAGGAAAAAAGGCCTCTAACACTAGCTTGCTCTATTCTTTTTCTATTCTATCTGTTTTCTTTTATATAATTTAAAAAATTACTATAATTTAATTTAAAAAAAACAAACAAAAAAAACTTGCTACGTGTACAGCGTAAAGCTGACTGAGACTTATAGCACGTAAATATCATTGCTCTTTTGTTGATTTTGATTGCTTCCATTGTCCTCATTTGTACCGGATAAAAGTGTCTGCTAAATGACTAAATGTAAATGTTTTATTTTAGTGACTATGCTTGACAAAAATAATATTGAAATTCATTTTAATTCAGATATGAACATGTAGGTCATAGAAAAAGTGTGTTCAAGTCACAGTCTGATTGAATAGATTTTTAATGTATTTATGAATACTGTAATAATAGACACACAAAGCAAAAAAATGTCATGTCATTGACCCATAAACTCTCTCTCTTTCACAGCTATCGAGACCCAGAGTACAAGTTCAGAGGAGATCGTCCCAAGCCCACCCTCTCCGCCCCCTCCTCCTCGCGTTTATAAGCCCTGCTTTGTGTGTCAGGACAAATCTTCAGGGTACCACTATGGCGTCAGTGCCTGTGAGGGCTGCAAGGTGAGTGATGTGACCTGTTCTCATTCGACCCAAAAGTAGCAACATTACTAACTTAGCTTAGTAGTCAGCTGTTTTCAAAATAGTTTCAGTTTTTTCAGCAAGCCATTTTTCCCAAAAAGTAGAGAAGAATAACAAAATACTGTTTATATA
The DNA here is from genome assembly GCA_021397915.2 of Tor tambroides. NCBI lineage: Eukaryota > Metazoa > Chordata > Actinopteri > Cypriniformes > Cyprinidae > Tor > Tor tambroides. The sequence continues at coordinate 187,637 of JAFVLL020014551.1, read as the reverse complement.
CACACAGTATAGTAGCGTTAGTGAAATACATGTAAACATAACTTGACAATACTTGGGCATTTTCACGCTCACCCTCAAACATTCTTATGTAGTTGCTTATCACAGACATACATTTTTAAAAAGTAACTGCTTCAAAATTTTCATTTTCTAATATAGGGCCAGATTTACTAACAGCCTGCGCCGGTGCAAACCGTCTTTTGCTGTTAAAATAGTACTGTCAGGATTTACTAAAGACGCTCAGTGACAAGTTAGCGCTGAAAAGGTGTGGATACAGTAGTTTTTGCGCCTGACCTTATAGATTATGCATTTGTAGGAGTTTTCAGATGTAAAATTTATGGGAGGAGGGTATTAAAATGAACCACGCAACGCGATTTACTAATGTTTGCGCTCGTCAAATTACTGGTATTTGCGCAATTTTTTTAACACCCAAAAAAAGCATGTCTTAAAGCAAGGCTGTAATTTGCGCTGCTCTTGGTAGATTGCGCTGGTCATTATGGAAATGATCTGGCTGTGTCTGTGTTCTTTAATGTGTGCATTGTAGGGGTGGAACGGTTCAACTTTTTCACGGTTTGGTTTGTATCACGGTTTTATGGTCACGGTTTCGGTACGGTTCGGTATGTTTAGGGGAAAAAATATACTGTCAAATAAAAAAGAAAATTAAGAATAATCTATCTAACTACAAGCAACAGCACAAATAAAAATACAGTAGAGTAAAGAGACAAATAAAATAATCTGATTTTCAGGGTTTTTTTTTTAGGTAGGTCTATAGCATTAGTTTTTAGGTAAAGAAATTGAATAAAGTAATCAAATGTAAAACAGCATTGTATAAATTATACTGTATAAATTAAAGATTAATCTTTATTAAAGTTACAAAAGCGATTCAGTCAAGAGCAGTGAGTGATTTCTTTGTTGTAGCTGTTTGATTAATATTAAAAAGTGCTGTCACTTTAAGAGAATGCACTGATCCAGTGCACTGATACTGCACGTTCAGCCAGCTATGTCTTCTATAGGATACTTACCAAGACAGGCATTTTGACATAATTTTTGTGTGAATTTGTCCATTCAAACACAATACTTCAGAGAGAGCTTTAAATTTGCGCGCGTTCTGAGGCGCGGGTTTGTGCGCTTCTGATGAGCGCACGCACAAATCTTCTCACTGCGCACGCGAGCTCACGTCCTCTGGCTCTTAAATGTTTAACCTGGCAAAGCTTACATGAGTTTAATTTAAACACAGATACCAACGTGTGCTGTTCAGGTCTCACCTGTGCGCGAGCGCGGTATCAGCACCCGGGTGATGACGGAATAAATGACAGCTCATAATCCAGCATACGGCACTCGCATTGAACAAGAGTGAATGGTTTGTCCACTTTTTTTTTTTCTTCAATGCTGTTATTGTAATGTACTGGGAAGCCAGAATGCGCATCTATTAACAGAAACATACATCAGCCGAACCCTGTCTGTTTTACGTGTTATTTATACCAAACCTTATTACAGATGCGTTGTCAGATTTAAGTTGAACCGCGGTCCTAGCGCGTGCCGAACCGTGTGTGGAGAACCGTACGGTTCGATTTTTTTCCGCGAACCGTGCCACCCCTAGCGCATTGTCAGTAAATCACCCGCAGAATTTTATCTTTGGTAAGGTTACTTTTAAAACGTATTTCACTGCAGATTGCAAAATGCTGATTACATGCTTTAAAAAGTAATTGTGACCCTGGACCACAAAACCAGTCTTAAGTCGCCTTAGGTATATTTGTAGCAATAGCCAAAAATACATTGTGTGAGTCAAAATTATCGATTTTTCTTTTAAGCCAAAAATCATTAGGATATTAAGTAAAGATCATGTTCCATGAAGATATTTTGTAAATTTCCTACCGTAAATATTTCAAAACTTAATTTTTGATTAGTAATATGCATTGCTAAGAACTTCATTTGGACAACTTTATAGGGGTCATATGACATTGCTAAAAAAAGAACAATATTTTGTGTATTTGGTGTAATGCAATGTTTTTATGTGGTTTAAAGTTAAAAAACATTATTTTCCACATACTGTACATTATTTTTGCTCCTCTAAGCCCCGCCTTTCTGAAACGCATCGGTTTTTACAAAGCTCATCGTTCTGAGAAGCGAGGCGTGCTCTGATTGGCCTGCTATCCAGTGCGTTGTGATTGGCCGAATACCTCAAGCGTGAGACGGAAATGTTACGCACCTCACCGTATTGTGATGGCGTTTCCTGGTGCGACGAGACTAAAACAATAAAACCCATTACAAACGAGGCATTTGTTGCATCCAGTGGGGACATAATTACTGATTATAATGACTTAGACTGTCGCGTTGCATCGTGCCGCGTAAACATTACCATGTCTGCATTTGTGATCGGAGAAACGACAAACAACAAGCACTACTCTACACTGCTCAAAACTATCGTTTGAATCGTCAGAAGCAGAAACGTACTTACAGGCTGTGAGTCAGAAGTGCCGGACTGTCCTTGCAAAGTTGGAATTGCCCCACTTTATAGAAGCAGCCTTTCTGCAAGCCAGCAAGCAAGGCTACTCTCCTGCCAGGTTCAGGAAATAGTCCTCCGTCAATTATGCCGCACACACTCAAATATTTGCGTTGTACTGCTCTGGAACAGCATTGTAAATACAACTTAACCGCTGATTTCTAGTTGTATCCTCTTTTGGAAGCCCAAAGAAAGTAGTTTTGCTTTCACAGCGTCTCCAGGACATGGCGCCGGTGGCAGCAACAATACTACAGCGAGAATAAAAGTCATGCCCTGTTTCTTTGCATAAACATTTGGGCGGTGTTATGAAAATCTCCCCACATCGTGACGTAGAGATTTGGGGGCGTGTTTGAATGAGCCGTTTTAGGGGGGCGTGGAAGAGTCTTAACTTTTATAAAGAACATCTCTTTGGTTTTGAGACTTTAGTCTTTGCAACTTCAGGGATCTTATCTATGCATGAACAGCTTGTAACACTCCAACGAGAAAGGAAAACTTGAAATCGCATCATATGCCCCTTTTAAAGGCGATTTTCTCAGTATTTAGATTTTTTTGCACCCTCAGATTCCAGATTATCAAATAGTTGTATCTCAGCCAAATATTGTCCTATCCTTACAAACCTTACATCAATGGCAAGCTTATTTATATTAGCTTTCAGATGATGTATAAATCTCAATCTCCAAAAATTGACCACAAAATTGGTTTTGTGGTCCAGGGTCACAATTTGTAACGTATTTCGTTAGATTACTCAGTTTTAGTAACTTAATCTAAATACTTTGGAATACTTAAGGTAAGGGGCTTGTTTTGATGTTAACAACCTGAATTGCTTAAAATCAGTATCACGTTTGCAGTCGTGCTAATATTCGGGAAAACAGCACTCTTCTTCCTCGATTGATTGCTTAACTATACCATATGTTATAAATATAGAAAAACAAGAACTCATACAGACAAACCAACGGTGGCCCAGTAGTGCACAACACAATGAAATCACCACAACACACCACACAGGACTAATTTTGTTGTGTTGTGCTAATTTTGCTGTGTTGCAACTTGTTTCCGTAGTGTTGTGCTAATTTCATGTTGTTGCAGCTTGTTTCTGCTTTGTTGAGGAGATTTTGTTGTGTTGTGCACTATTGGGCCACCGTACAAACCTCACTGGCATTGCGTGAAAAAATGTCTGTGTGGCGTGAGAACAGTGTTGGGAGCCCTGGTTTTCAAAGACTGAGAAGAACTTACTTTAAGATGCTTTTTCAAGTTAGATGTTCCTTTGAAGTCAAGAGAAGTTTTGTAGGAGGTAACCACAGGTTTTGTGGCATCTGTTGAGCTCCTGTGTTTGCAAACATTATCTAATGGAGTATACTTTGCAAGTCTGTTTTGGTTGTATGCATATGTTAAGCATTCATGTCAAAACCGAAGTATACTTTTGGGTTTAAAGGGATATTTCATCCAAAAATTGGAAGTCATAGCAAACATGTTAATGTACCATATTTGGTGTGCTCTATGTATGTGTATTGAAAATGTGATTAAATTCCTAAATTAAATCTGTTTATCATATAAACTTATTATGTATCTTCAGGAGATTTGGATTACAGTGCTTTATTCACATGGATTATTTTTACAATCCCTTTATGAACTTTTTGAAACTTGAAAGTTTTGGGCTTATAGGGAGTTATATCTCTCAAGTTTCAATAAAAATATCTACTTTGGTGTTTTATAGATGAACAAAAGTCTTGTGGTTTTGGAATTAGAAAATCAGCCAACTATCCTTGTAAGTATAGCCTGCCCCACAGCTTTTTGAAAAGAGGCTTTTTTCGATCTAATTGATCAGACCTAGAGTTTTTGCTGGTTGACATTAAAAAAAATAAATAAATAACACCAGCAACACTTTAACATCATTGCTATGAGTTTTGTACAGGAAAACACCATGTGGAAGTTAAAATCTAGATGTTTTGACACATGACTGGCACTTTCTTGCATCTCTTGGAGTTTGTCGCACAGTCCTATTTGTGTTGTTTGTGTTTAGGGTTTCTTCAGGCGAAGTATCCAGAAGAACATGGTCTACACGTGCCACAGAGAGAAGAACTGCATCATCAACAAAGTCACCCGCAACCGCTGTCAATACTGCCGTCTGCAGAAGTGCCTGGAAGTGGGGATGTCCAAAGAATGTGAGCAATGCATCAGTAATACTCCCTCCACAGCTGAAGAACTCTTGCCAAAATATTAAATAGCAAGTAGCGATATAAGTACACACACACACACACGCACGCACACACACACACATACACACTCACAGTCAGTGCCTCCCTCTGGCTATACCAGAACACATCTCCACACTGCTAGGTGCTGTCATACTTGAGAAGTTAATTGGGAGAGGTGAGAAAATACACACACACACACACACACACACACACACACACACACACACACTTGTTCTGCTATCCTTGTGGGGACTCTCATAGGCATAATGTTGTTCTGCTGTACAGACCGTATTTTCTATCGTCCTACACCAATCCTACACCTAAACCTACCCCTTACAGGAAAATTTTCTGCATTTTTACATTTTCAAAAAACTTCATTCTGTGTGATTTATAAGCTTGTTTACCCGTGGGGACCTCAATTTGGGTCCCCACCGTGACACAAGTCCCCATGAGGCTGTGTGTATTCAGGTCTAAGTCCCCACCAGGATAGAAAAAACAAGTACACACACACACACACACACGCGCACTCACAGGTCTACAGCAGAAGTTGTGGATGTGTGTTTGTTCAGAAATCTTCCAGACAGATTTGACGCGCTCTCACCATCAAGTGGATGTGAGTCTCTACTGCAGCAAGAGACACAAATAGTGCATTTTATAGAGGGATTGAATAGGAAAGAAAAAAAGAAAGAAAGAAAGAAGGGAGGGAAAGAGAGAAGGAAAGAAAGAAAGAAATAGTTATAGCTGGTAATTTGCACTTTAATTTATTGTGATGAATAATGTAAAATAATAATTACTTATGTACCAAAATATTTTTTTTTTACTAAAACAAAATGATTGTTAATCAAACCTAAAAAAAATCAAATGTATTTAATTCTATTTAAAAAATAAACAACACTCAAATTAAGTTGCACACACTAAAATAAGAACATTTCTATTAACCTTTTAATTATATGATTGTTTCTACACAAATTTGTTGAAATATTTAAACAATTTTTTAAGAAATTGTATTTAATACAATTTTTTAAATTAAATATTTAAATATTAAAATGGTGGCTGTAATAACTTGTTTTATATACACTTTATTCAAACATAGATTAAATAATTGTTGTAAATATAAATTGTTGTTGTTAAATATATATATATATATATTTTTTTTTTTTAATCTAAGTTCCTTCAGTGATCATGTGCATGTCAAGCTTCACATTATGGACAAGTCTGACAGATACATGCACATGGATGTCTAGCAGGCATCATGGTGAGATTGTGTTGCCGCGCAGATGACCCATCAAATCATTCACAACGACACGACACATGCTCGTTTCATTAATGTGAGTTCATATGAATTCACACCTCTTGACTCATGGTGCATTTACAAAATGATGCACAGCAGCATTTTCACACTTCACTTCCTGCATACATTTGAAAGCAGACAACATCTGTAATAAAACACACACACATGCATTGATTTTTAGCACAACATGCTGGGTTCTCTCTGCTCCAAATGCATTAGACTCACAACTCATCTGCCGCTGCTGAGGAGGACGAGAGATTGTGAAATAAGAGAGTGGAGAGCGCGGGAGCGGAGGGAGGAAACATTGACATTTTTATCTTTTCATTGAATTTCATCTTTGTGATGGACGATCTGCCAGCGCTTTAATTTTCTCCTCTCAAATTATCCCTGTCAAGAGCCTCAAGCACACATGCACACACACACTTCCTGAACCAGACGTATGTGAGCATTAAGGCCTGTTCACACCAAGACGAATGTTTGTCATGATAATTTGTTGCAATAAACATTTTCATTTGAATCAGCAATTCTTAATGCATCTGTTCAGACTGACATGAACATTTGCCTGTTGTCAATGTAACAGAGGGGTTCTAAAGTCTTTTCCATCACACTGAAGAAAACAGCCGACCAATAAGATTTGCGCTTTTGGTCACGTGCCAACAGCCGCTGCTGTTACATAAAACTATGACTTGGTGGCACTTAGTGGGTATTGAGCAACTGTTGTTTTTATGTTTGACATTGGAATTAAGGCTGCAAGCATTGTTTTTTGATCCATTAAACTATAGATTTTTTGTTTTGATTAGTCAAATAATCAAGCATTTTTTTTGTATTATTCAATTCTGTTTTAAAGCTTTACGTATGAATACTTAATTGCTGTGTAGGTTTGAGTATTTGTAGTAGATGAAACTGCACCTCTGATTCACACGCAGACTTCATATCTAAATTTAGTCTATAATATTCACACACATTAGTCCATATTGTGATTTTATTAAAGGGGTTATATGATGCGATTTCAAATTTTCATTTGTCCTTGGAGTGTTACAAGCTGTTTGTGCATACAGTCGTGGTCAGAATTATTGGTGATTATTGGTTATTTGTGAATTTTTTAAGTAAAAGACCAAAAGGATTAACAATACAGATTGATTTTCACAGCCTTCTTCGATCATATTTACCAAGGGTGCCTATAATTCTGACCATGACTGTATATCCGTAGTTGCAAAGACTAAACCCAAAGAGATATTCTTTATAAAAGTTAAGACTCGTCCTTACCTTCCTAAATTCCTCATTTAAACATGCCCCCACAAATCTGACATCACTGTGTTGGAAGATTTGCATAACACCGTACAACTGTTTACGCAAAGAAAGAAGGCGTAACTTTTATTCTCGCTGTAGTATTGTTACCGCCACCACCATGTCGAGGAGACGCTGTGTTTGCAAATATGGTAAAGAGCATAACAATTCCATCACACGCTTGAGGTATTCAGCCAATCGCAACGCACTGGATAGCGTGCCAATCAGAGCACACCTCGCTTTTCAGAACGATGAGCTTTGTAAAAATCAACATGTTTCAGAAAGGCGGTGCAGAGAGGAGAAAGAATTAAAGGGTTAGTTCACCCCACAATGAAAATTCTGTCATTAATTACTCACCCTCATGTCGTTCCAAACCTGTAAGACCTTTGTTCATCTTCGGAACACAAATTAAGATGTTTTTGATGAAATCGGAGAGCTATCTGACACTCCATAGACAGCAACACAACTGAAATTTTCCCAGGTCCAGAAACGTAGTAAATACATTGGTAAAACAGTCCATGTGACATCAGTGGCTCAACTTCAGTTTTGTGATGCTACGAGCAGTGTTGGGTAAGTTACTTTCAAAAAGTAATTAATTACAGTTACTAATTACATCATCAATATTGTATTTAAATTACATTACTAATTACTCTGCCTGAAAAGTAACTTAGTTACTCAATAAGTAACTTAATTATTCAAATCGCTAATTAGGCTACATCTTAAAATCCCTATAAACCTTAATAGAAATTAAACTCTTTATTCTTTCAATTTGAGTCAAACAGAATAGTTTAGCCTTTTAGTTTTAAAACAACTGTAATACTTAAAACATTTTTATAAAAATGTAACCTTCTTTGGTTAACAAATAGAAATACTCTGCAAAATATATGAGTGAATAACAAAAAAAGCTTAAAAGTTAAACAATACATTTCAGTTTGGCAAGATGTTCAGGAAAAGCCCAACTAGAAAAATCCATACAGGTTTATGTAAAGATAACACGTTAACTAATGTAGGTAAGAATAAATTACAGAAATTATCTTCTCTGCCTAATAAAACCATGTGTCAAATCGCTCTGTTATTATGAGGTAAATTTCTCATAGCAGGTCTTCTTTCAAAAATGATGAAAATTAGATGAATCTTGTTTTTGTTTTTTTATCTATTTTTATTTATTTTTATTTTATATCTAGGTGAGGGGGTTTGCGACTGCATATAATGAGCTCAGATACGGGAAAGACTGTACCTCAGTTTCATACGGATTACAAAATCAGGAATATTCGTTTTCGATTTGAATTTGTTCATTTAAAAGTAGAAGCTTCAAGCTTTCAGATACGGGAAAGACTGTAGCCTACCTCGCTTTACTTTCATAGGGATTACATAATCAGAAATATTAGTTTTTGATTTGAATTCGTTTATTTAAAAGTAGACACTTCAAGCTTTTTAGATTCTATTGATTTTAGTCTTATATATGTATCTGAGTATTTAAGGTTTCTCTGTGAATCAGGAAAATCTGAAAGTGAACGAGCCAGCGCGCGGATGGTTAAAGCCGCTGCATTCAATTTTATCTTTAGGCGGTAAATTTAGATTTCAAATTCAATATTGATTTTAGAACTGTTGAAATTATTTACTTTATGTAACTCAAGTACTTTATAAGTAACTGTAATTAAATTACCTAAAAATGAACAGTAATCCCTTACTTTACTTTTTCAGTGGATAAGTAATTTAATTACAGTAACGCGTTACACCCAACTCTGGCTATGAGAATACTTTTTTTTGCGCAAGGAAAACAAAAATAACATAATTTACTCAACCATTCTTCTCCCCCGAGTTACTTCGTCCGCCATTTTAGAGAGTATCACAACGCATACGCACCCTTTCCCCTAAGCGTAAACAACGCTTAATATACAGATTACATTCATGCGCGAGCTTTCCCCGAACGTAAACAACGCTGATTACGTCAAATACATTCATAGGTACTCTCCAAAATGGCGGAAGACGTAACTCGGGGGAGAAGAATGGTTGAGTAAATTGTTATTTTTGTTTTCTTTGCGCAAAAAAAAGTATTCTCGTAGCGTCGGAAAACTGAAGTTGAGCCACTGATGTCACATGGACTGTTTTACCGATGTATTTACTACGTTTCTGGACCTGGGAACATTTCAGCTGTGTTGCTGTCAGATAGCTCTCTGATTTCATCAAAAACATCTTATTTTGTGTTCCGAAGATGAACGAAGGTCTTACGGGTTTGGAACGACATGAGGGTGAGTAATTAATGAAAGAATTTTCATTTTGGTGTGAACTAACCCTTTAATGTACGGAATGTGGAAAATAATGTGTTTTTTGAACCTTAAACCACGTACACACATTGCATTACACCAAATACACAAAATAATGTTATGTTATTTTTTTGCATCGCCATATGACCCCTTTACGTTTACAGCCCTACTTTTGATTTATTCATACAAAATTAGCCAAATTCCATGATATTCCACGTTACACAGTAAATTCCATTTTAATGTGTGGATTATGCTTCCGTGTTTCCCGCATCGCTGAAATCATATGGTCCTCCTTCAGCATGTTTTTGAAGATGATAATGAATCTTACCAAAACAATCTAATTGAATCATGATCTCAGTTGCATCATTTAGTAAAGAATCGTAATTGAATCATTCGCAGAGCAGATATTTACGCCCCTATCAGTGTATTAGTTGATATTTACACCCTGTCTATATTTTTGTGTGTATTATTTTAGCAGTTATGTAATGAGATCACAATACACAGGCCCAAAAACCTCTACACAGGTGCATTAACGTAGGCACTTAAGTTCAATTTCACACATTTTTTCAGTCTGAAATGCATCAAGCACACTTCATATTGCAGCTCAGGTTATGTACATCTGTTTTAATAGTACAGACATGTACTCTATTGTATGTAGCTCTGTTGAATGTCTATTGGCCCCTTAGGTTTGTTACTGCCACTGTGACTCAAGAACGCATGTTAAGTATATACACCTGAACTGTGTACTTGGCATTTGCATACTTGCGTAGGTCGCGTTTCTGGCCATATTGTCACCGATTGCAGTGTGTAAAAATCACCTTTCCAGAAACACACAAAATACTCATCATACTGCTGGAGAAAGAGATGTTTCTTGCTCTCTCTTTCTCTCTCTCTCGCTGCAGGTCTCTCAGTAACGCTTGTGCATGAGTGATGGTGCAGCCAGGCTAATAGTTCTTTAATGACTTCATTAAATTGTGTTTTGCGGCTTATGATCGCTGTGCCAATCTGTCATAGGGGCTAATGTAGGCACGTTAAGATAGCCCACTTTTATTTAGGAATTAATTCCGCATCTCCAGAGGCCTGAGAGAGGGATGCAGTGAGGGTCCGAGTGTTAGCGGAGATTGGAGAGAAAATAATGCCATGGTATTACAGTTTGTGTGTGTGCGCGCGCGCGTCATATAATGAGATTAGATTAGCTCTGGGTCTAATGAAACCTGTGGTGATCTATCAGCATTATGTACGACTTCATTCACTCGCTCTATTCATCAAACTACTAACACACACCCCGCAGAGAGACAGAGAGAGAGAGAATGTGTTTGAGATGGTACTGATGGTGGGGGTGTGATGACATTTCAGCTTCCTGTCCTTTTTCTTCCTTTAACACTTTTTTTCTCTTTCTCGCCTTTCCTCCCCTCATGGTTTGTCTTCACAGATGTGATGTGTTGGCTCTAACACGTTTCCTCTATCTGTCTGTCTCATCTCACTCTATTACTGCTGCTTACTGCATCTCAAACGGCCTTTCACTGCTACTCATGCAAGTTTTCTCTCTTTTTCTCCTTCATCTCATCACTCTTTCTTTCCTATCTGTCTTCTTTTGATCTCTTTTAGTTTCTGCCCTCTACATTTCTTTCTAAAATGGCATGGTGACACATCTCACTGGGATAGCAAACCGATGGTTAAATGTTTAAATATTGTAAAATACACCAATGTTCAATAAATAGTAGTAAAAGTAATAGTAGTGGTAGTAGTAGTAATAATAATAAATGCATGTTCTTTTCGGCCCACTTCATTTTCTCCTGAAATTACAAGTCACTGATACTTACAGTGTGTTATCATACAATTTCTGATAAAATGTTATGAAATGATTTTAGAATGCAATATTATAAACAACATCCATGTTCAATTAAAAATAACTTCTTAATAATATCATATTTTATTGTTATTATTATTGAGCTAATAGTGCTTGATAAAAATATTATTCGATTTAATAAAAATATTCTAAAATTAATTGTATTATTATTATTTCTGTATGCAAACTGTATGCGCATGCAACTTAATATTTTTAATGAGAGGGTGAAAAGTTACAAGTTACATGGTGTAAGATTCTTTACTAAATGTTACAGTTCTTACAGAAACATGATTTAATTCAAATATTATTATTATATTTTTTATTTGGTACAATTCATTGTAACAGCTTAATAACAGCTTAATATATCTGTGTCAGAAGTAGATCATGATCTACATCTTTGAATATCATCTGAAGATCAAGAATTTTTATTAAAAAGAATAATAATAATTAAGAATCATTAAAACAGATATTAGAATATGTACAATCAATACTGATATGTGCAATCAATATTGTCGTCTGTCTTTTTGTCTGTGCAGCGGTGAGGAATGACAGGAATAAGAAGAAGAAAGAAGAGAAAAAGCCAGAATGTGCAGAAAGCTACACGCTGAGCCCAGACACAGAGCAGATGATTGACAGAGTCAGGAAAGCCCACCAAGAGACCTTCCCCTCGCTGTGTCAGCTCGGCAAATACACCACGGTAAGAGCGTGTGAGGGCTGAATCATATACTAAATGTTCCCTCTTTGTGATGCTTTTTCCTTTTGCTGTTTGTAACCCATTTCTTTATTGTATTTTTCAACATTGTCATTCAAAAATGTTCACAGACATCACTGTGTGGCATTTTTCTTTCATTTACATGTTTCAGTAAATATATATGTAGGAAAATATTGCTGTTTGTTACGATGTGTTATATTGGTTCATATAAATGAAAAAGATTAAATACACTATCATTCAGGGATGTGATTTTTCTGTATATTTATACAAATTACTGTAATTTCCTATCTGAGAAGGTAGAAATGGCCTTAAACAATTACAGAACAAACTGCTGCTGAGTTTTTCAATTGACTTAATAAACATATAGTCTAACACGCACGCCTCATTTCACAGTAAACGCTGCTTCACATGAACTCCATCTCTGCAAATGCTGTAAATATGAACATGTAAAATGTGCAAAGATAAAAGCCAAAATAAAAACACTCTGGTTTAATGAGTGAAAGCAAATAAATGAAGATAGCCATAAATAATCATTTTTAGTTATTATTGTAATTTCACTGTAAATTACATGTAAATTAAATGTAAATTTCTGTAAATTATTATTATTATTAAGAATTTTTTTGTCTCTCTCTAATCATGTCTGATCGCTCTTCCTTGAATTCACTTAGTATTTCTAACTATTTTAACTTTTTTTTTTTTTTTTTACATTAAACATTTTAAACCTACTTGGCAACATTGTTTTAAATGATGGTTAAAATATTAAGATCAATAAGAAATATCCGAAGATATGCATTAAATATCATCAAAAGGCTGACTGATAAATATTGACATACTTTAGCCATATCACCAGCCCTATTGAAATCGTTGGAATACACGTAATGCAGCATTTTGACTTCTTCACAACCCAATAAAATCTTCATCTGTGAGGATATGACCTTGCTGTTTTGGCTCTGTATTGGTTTTTAATTAATGAGCTGACACTGAATGATGAATCAATACTGTAATTACAGATATGTGCCAGTTTGTCAATAACTCCCAGAACTCTGCGCTGATTCTGCTTCTGTTTACAAGCAGACTTCAGAGTTCATGTGCCACTCTTTCAGCCTTTATGGATGCGGTTATTAAACATTTACCATAGCTGAATTTTGTCTCTCTCTGTGTATAGAGTAATAGCTCGGAGCGGCGCGTGTCATTGGATGTGGATTTGTGGGATAAGTTCAGCGAGCTCTCCACCAAGTGCATCATAAAGACGGTGGAGTTTGCCAAGCAGCTGCCAGGATTCACGACCCTCACCATCGCAGACCAGATCACACTGCTGAAGGCCGCTTGCCTCGACATACTGGTGAGAACACACTCTTAACCTGACTTTTGCTAAGCCTGCACTGGCTCAGACTGCGGGTTACGTTACGTCATGAAGCTGAATACATACATTTGGCCTGTTGAAGGTTGTAGGTTCAAATCCCACAACCATTCCCTTGTGAAAAAATGTGTTTAATTATACAGCCTGTACACTAGTAATGTACTTCTTTTAAAATTATGGAAGTTAAAAGGTAACTTAAAGGGTTAGTTCACCCAAAAATGAAAATTCTGTCATTAATTACTCACCCTCATGTCGTTCCAAACCCGTAAGACCTTCGTTCATCTTTGGAATACAAATTAAGATATTTTTGATGAAATCTGAGAGCTCTCAGACCCTGCATAGACAGCAACGCAACTGCAATGTTCACGTTCCCAGAAACGTAGCAAGGACATTGGTAAAACAGACACGACACGACAAATCCGCGTTCTATTTATGACATAATGACACAAATTTCAAATGATTTTCAACATTCGCTTTGTCGCGTCCAGTGTAGACAGACTGCAACAGGACAACTGTCGCGTCCGGTGTAGACAAAAGCCAAAAAGCCAAAGCTTTTCGACAAAAAAGCTTTTTTTCAACAAAGCCGCCTTTTGTTCTGCAGACATTTTCCTCTTTTGTTTTTCATCCGGCATCTCTATCTTTCTGTCGTCGCTCAACTCGGCCAATGTCCGTCATTTGCACTGATTACCGCTCTCTCCTGGCATCATGAGTAGACACGCCCTTTACTGCTGATTGGCTACAAGTTTGTTTTGGTACTGGCCCGACTCAGTTTTCTAAAGTGTTTTTGAAAAAATGCATACCCCACCTTTAAGACCAACACATCTCCTCTCTGTTTTTGTTTTTAGATTCTGAGGATCTGTACCCGCTACACACCTGAGCAAGACACCATGACGTTCTCTGATGGGTTAACGCTGAATCGAACGCAGATGCACAACGCCGGTTTCGGTCCGTTAACAGACCTGGTGTTTGCCTTCGCCAATCAGCTACTACCGCTAGAGATGGATGATGCAGAGACGGGACTGCTCAGTGCTATTTGCCTGCTCTGTGGAGGTACAGTACACACACACGCTGCGTATTATGACCTATGGGCTGCTTATTAAAGATGCTGTTATTTTTACATATAATTGTGCTTTTAAAAGACTTGACAGTATTAGTTAGTGCTTTTAGACAATAGACGTTATGTAATAGGTAAATGCAATAGGTCTTTTTTGGTGTGCCTTGCGTACATAAAGGTCACATACTGTGCACAGTGTTATATGCTGGAGAAATAGATATGATTGAAATAATTAAGACTGTTTTAATGTAAGAAGTCTCAGAATTACCAAGGCTGTATTTATTTGATGAAACAAAGTAAAAACCATAACATTGTGAAATATTATAAAAGAACTGTTTTCTATTTAAATATATTTCTAAATGCTATTTTTTTTATGTGATGGCAAAGCTGAATTTTCAGCAGCCATTAGTCTTTAGTGTCACATGACCTTTCCATGTTTTTGGATACATGGACCTCTAGTGTTATGCAGTGTTTGGTGGTAGTATTGCATCTGCTCACATATAGTGAATATATATATTTTATGATCTCATGAAAACATGGCCAGGTCGTATTTGACCACAAAGCTGAAAAGTAAAAAAATATTTAATGTAGAATTATTAAAATTATTTTTAAAGAAACAAATGTTTTTGTCTTGTAAAATCTTCATAATTAAAGACAATTAAATATTTTTAAAATATCTTTAGTGGAATATAAATGGTATAATAATATAAAAGTGTAATGTAATGTATAATTTTATGATATTTAAAAATAATTAAAATAAAAATATATTTCTACAAAAATCATAATTGAAGACTAAAATAAATACAGATAAATACAATATAAATAGTTAAAAAAAAAATCATTAACGGTAACAATAATGTAATGTAACAATACAAAAAAAAATCTACTCTAATTAAGCAAGGGCTTTTTTTTGGGGGGGGGGGGTTCAAATACATGAAGCTCTTGACAGGTTTCTTAAGATGCACCTCTAAAAGTATCCATTTCCATGATTTTGCTAAATGTGAAGTGTTGTTTGTTGGTTTGTGCAGATCGGCAGGACCTGGAGCAGGCTGATAAGGTGGACATACTGCAGGAACCGCTGCTGGAAGCACTGAAGATCTACGTGAGGAACAGGAGGCCACACAAACCTCATATGTTCCCTAAGATGCTGATGAAGATTACCGACCTGAGGAGCATCAGTGCCAAGGGTGAATCCCATTCATTTACATGAATCATTCCTGGATGAGTTCTAATCCTTACTTGTCCATTTTACTGCAAGAAAAATTCATGTGCAGCTACATGAAATTAAAACAAAATGAATTTTCCATCTCTCACAGGGGCAGAGCGTGTGATCACCTTGAAGATGGAGATTCCTGGCTCCATGCCTCCTCTCATCCAGGAGATGTTGGAGAACTCTGAGGGTTTGGAGAGTTCCTCAGGTGGGGTCAGTTCACGGGCCTCCGGCGCTCCTCCAGGCAGTTGTAGCCCCTCCCTTTCTCCAAGCTCCGCCCAGAGCAGCCCACCCACACAGTCACCATGACAGCCATCATGGAGGAGCCGTCATCATTAGCCACTTACCGACTACTGTGTGGCCTCCCCGACACGACAGCAGACATGTTCAAAAGCACGCGCTTATATTGTCGCTCCTCTGCCCGTGTTCCTCAGAGACTAAGGGGGGGATCAAAGGTGTTTCGCCGGAATTTTGTTGTTTTCTTTCGTCAGATCAGACTGTGATTGTATTCCTCCTTGATTTCGCCACTCTGTTGCTGAGTCCCTTTGGATGAAGGGAGGAAAACCGCTGAAGGGTGAAGACAAAATGCGCAAAAATGAATGGACAAACGTGTAGAAGGAATTAAAGGACTTTTCTTCTGTTTCGATTTTTATGGCCTGGACTTCTGTTTCAAATGACCAGAGACTGATTTCCTACAAACTAAAAATATATATAAATATATAGAGAGAAAACGTGGAATGACTGTGATTGAGAACAGAATGTAATGTGGACTTGATGTAAAGATGCAAATGTATTTCCTCACTTTTTCTCTTTATGCCTGTGAAAGGGCAAAGAGTGAAATGTTTTATTTCAGACTGATGATGATGTTTTTCATGGAGAAAAAACATTGAAAAGACTATTAATTTCCACTCACAAAATTGTGCACAGAAGATATAAAAATGGTCGCAACAAACACCATTTGTGTGATGTGTTCTTCTTGCTCTTTGTGTCTTTTAAGTTACTAGCAAATACCTCAAAGATTCATATCATATTTTAATAGTGTGTTTTGCTTAATATTTGGGAAATAAAGTATCGAAAAAGCTGTTTAACAGGCGCACAAAGTTTTTTGAGAAGTTTGTGCTGACAAACTGTTTTGAACCACTGATGCAAACTTCAAAAACACTTGTTCAAAATGATATCACATCTTTTTGTTATTTGATTTATTTAGTTTATTGGGTTCTTCATTCTAGGGAACATTTGATTGGACAAAAAGTAGTATTACTTAATTATTTTTGATCTGTGACCATAAATGTTAACACAATAAATGTATATTTCTTCTACAAGTTTGTAAAAATGCCCCTCAAACTATTAACATCAAACAGTTAAAACATCAACAGTTCCATATTCTTGTTGAAAATAAACTTCGGCCATTTGTTTCCAATGTTGGGATTCCTAGGATCTGCAGAGCAGTAGGTGCTACACACAAGGTTTGACAGACTTACCACGCATTACACTTTCATTTAACACATTTAACGCTCTCATTTAGCACTTGTAATAACACATTTTTCTGTTTAGGAGTAATCGTATCTATCTTACCTTATCATCCTGAACATGACTGGATGGACCAAAGTTCTCTTAAACCAATAGGTGTATTCATCTGACATCACACATTTGCAAAAGTTAAAATCAAGCCGTTTTTGCAGCTTTGTCCTAATAAATGTTGTTTTTATTTTTTTATACTGATGAAGAAGCTTTAGGTTCTGAAAGCTGGAGTTTAAGGTTCATGCCAATATATGTAACACAGATGTCAGGACAGCTAATGCACTACAGATTTCTACCAGTTTGCTTTGTATGGATGTAATGACCAGGGACAAAAGGATGTGGTTCTGATTAATAGAAAGGTAAGAATAGAATGGCAAGACACTGTCATCTACTGAGACCTGAGAATATTTCCTAATTAGCACATTTGTTTTCACATTTGTCCTTGCTACAGGTCAACCGTCGGTTGTATTTGTCCCCTTTTTGTTGTTACTTCATTGTGCATAGAATAGGCCTCTATTTTTTTTAAATGTCTTAAAGAACAAACTCCTGTGTTCATGTATTTACTGCATAGAAATAAAATTAAATAACAACAACAGTCAATAGACAACAGACTTTAGTTTACCAAAGTTAAATATCTTTTTCACCTTTGGCATCACAGATGTTCCAGGTAATGCTTACTTATCAATTTCACATTAAAAGGTTCACTACTGCGTTGCAAATGCTGACAAAAGGTTGAAACTGGAACATTCACCGACACATCTTTGAACATCTCTTTTCTTCAAATCAAAGATACAGTGATCCCAGACAGCAAGGCGATGTTGTTCTGTTTGCAATCCAACTATCAGTAACACTTTGTTTTGGAGTGTCCTTGTTACACGTTGTATACTTAACAGTAATAACAATAAAGCAAACAACTAACCCTAACCTTATAACCCTTAAGTCTGTATTCTCATTACTCATTTGTATAATCACACTGAATCAAGGGCACATTAAAATAAAGTGGAACCAAACCATCATTTTGTTTGAAACAGAAATTTCAGTATGCTGGATTAACATTTCAATTTTAATGAAAGCCAAGAGCACGACTGATGACGGCAACAGTGAACCTATCATTACTTTTATTGTTACTGACTATAAAACATACACTCATTTTTGTTATTAATTAAAATCGATTGATTCAGCAACATTGATGTTCAGTCAATCAAATCACAGTGTAAAGCTGATTCTAAAAATGTCTAAAAATGTGCACATAAAACATTGGTGACTTTTATTATGACACTACGACTTTTATGTTAAACACTTCGGGATCATATGACACATTGAACATGGCTTCAGTTCAGTGGTAAGAAATGTTTACATTTTTAAGGCATTTATTACGGTGTCAAACTCTAACATGACGTTTTTGATGAATAGAGGAATAATGATGAACATGCACTTTGTAATCTGTACTAGCGATTAATCATTGCTGTAGACTAGAGGAAGGTGTACTGTTATGACAGTAAAGTGATGGTATTAAATTGTAATGCTATGTTACTTTGATAGACACCGAATACCATGGCATTTACTTGTTTTACCTAAAGCTACATAAACAAATATGGTATGGTATTTGTACCACGATAATGCCATTCTTTCGGTCATGTCCAACAACACAATACATGGTGCTGTCATGGTCCCATGTCCTGAAATAAAATATTACGTGGTCATTCTTGGTATTTGTTAGCGTTTCCAGCACCGTTTTTCAGCCTCATGTATTAATATGTTTGTGTTCTGAACAGGCACTCTCGTGCTCGTAAATATGAGAGTGAGTTGCAGATGTGTCGTTTGGAGGTTTCAGCACTGGAGTTCAGTGACTATCATCCACTTAAAGCAATCACGGTACATCTACAGCTCTCATAAATGTCCTTTCATGAGAAAAAACAAACAAACAACAACAAAAAAAAAAAATACTGTTATCTTGTTATTAGAGTTTCAGTCCTCTTCGAGTAAACGGGGTGTGTGTTGATCAAGAATATGTATTTTCCTTAAATTTCTATTTAAGGAAAATACTTGACTTAAATTCTATTTAAGTTGTCTATCAGATGAGGCATCTGACTGTTTAAAAGAAACTGAGAATGGAAGGGCGTGTTTATATTATTGTACTTTTTCAGTGTTTGATTAAAAAAACAAAAAACAAACAAAAAAAAAACCATACACAGCTAGTAGACTACATTGCGATATGCTGTTCCATTTAGAACACCGGTAATCCAGTTTTGGCTAATTCCAGATAGCAAAACTTGGGATTTCTAAATCTGGATTATTCTGATCCACATGAAACTTCTTGAAGAACTAACTGGGGCCAAGTGTAGTCTTGATCAAGACACCAAAGTTCTGATTATGCCAAGAAGATTGAATGTGAAATAAGTGAACTGTAAAATACTTTGGACAGAAGTAATTTAATGAACATGTTTGATCATAAGTTTTTTCTTTCAGGTGACAGATTCTAAATCTCGCCGTGGTGGGCGGAAAGGCAGCACTTCCTCCTCATCTTCCTCCTCTAGTTCTGTGGCTCTGGATCCACTCAGCTCAATGTTGGATGGAACTGATCCTCTGTCTCTCTTCGCTGCGGCGTCTGAGACACCAACTCTCCCACACAGCATCTCTGCTGGGGTAAAATTCACAAAATTCAAAGAAGTGCTCAATTATTACCATATGAAAGTATCAAAGGTACTTATAAAAAAAAATCTCATGGTATGAATAAATAGTATTGAATTTTAATTATGTATATATGTCATTTTTATTTTGTCAGTGTTATATTATCTGTTCATGGTTAAAAAAATGTGTGCTCAGTCACATCAATGATCCATTTATGAAACATTTGTTAAATGTGATCTTTTTCACTTTTACTATTTTGTTTTAGGAGCTGGGATGGAAACGTAAGGAGAAAGAGGAGGAAGTGGGCTCAGACTTTGAGCCATGGTCATCTAAACGTGGAGAGATCCTGGCTAGGTTCACCACCACAGAGAAACTGTCTATAGTAGGTGCAGCGCTTTACAGCTCTCACTCATCCTGTCAGTCTTTACTTCTGACAGATGATAATGAAACTTTTACTTCTCTTACAGAATCTCTTCATGGGCTCAGACAAGAGTGAGTTCATCAGAAAGTCAGATCCTCCATAAAATCTCCATTCATTTTCAATTTTGTACATATGTTACATATTTAAAAAATAATTGAGGATTGGTAACTGACATACATTTTCAATTTTTGAATCAATTTATTATTATTATCATTATTATATTATTGTTGTTATTATTATCTTTTATTATGTTACAAATTATTATTTTATATATTGGTCTGTTTTATATTTAAAAATAGAGGATTGAAACTTGATGTTTGTTTTCAAATTTCCACATTTTATTTTTTCATTTTTTAATAAATAATTGAAGAATGGTACCTGCCATACAAAATGGAAATCCATCCTTGCACCTCTAAAATACTAAAATTCAGTACTAACTTACTAATTTCATCCTGACCATTCCTGAGAAAATAATAGCTATCACTGTGGCGTGTATGTGCTGCATCACAAACAGTCTGTAAAATTATTATTATTATTATTATTACTTTTTTTTTTTTACCTGAGTAATGACATTGACAAACTTCAGTAGACATAGTAGACATTAAATAGTTTGGTTTGTGTTAAGATAAAGCATCCAGTCCCAGCTCAGCGGTGTCAGAGAAGGTGCGCACTCGTCTGGAGGAACTGGACGACCTGGAGGAGGTGGGTCTCGTCTGGAGATGTCTTGTGCTTTACTGTGTGTTGGTGGACATGTTAATGAATATGTGGTGTATTGTGTGTGCTCAGGGGTCCCAGAGGGAGCTATTGAACCTGTCCCAGCAGGACTATGTCAACCGCATTGAAGAGCTCAACCAGTCTCTGAAGGAAGCTTGGGGTTCCGACCAGAAAGTCAAAGCCCTAAAAATCGTCATCCAGGTATGAAGACCTGTTAACACATAAACCAGCAGTATACACGCAAGTGACATTTCAAGCCAAAATCGAGTCTATTAACTTTAATAATGCACATTTCTGGTCTTCTTGTGAATGATTCATCAGTGCAGAAAAAAAAAACTTCATCAAAATATAATGATGTGCTTTCCTTTCCACATTATTTTTGTGTCTCAGTGCTCCAAGCTGCTCTCTGATACATCAGTAATTCAGTTCTACCCCAGCAAGTTTGTTCTCATCACAGATATCCTGGACACCTTCGGTAAGTGTTGCTCATGTCAATAATCGTTCTGTTAATTCGTATTTTACTGACAACATAACCCCCCCATTCTGCAGTAAAAGCTTCTTAACTTTATAAATGACAAGCTTTATCATTTACATTCTTCACTGCTGATCATTTTTAATTAACACGAAGAGTGTATTTAAATGCAGCAAGATAATAGGAAAATGTTTGTTTGTTACTCTTGGTGATGTCGTATGTGTACAGGTGGTCTTGTGTATGACAGGATCTGGTCCATGTGTGCTGACCCTCATCCTCTACCAGGTAAAACAAAATGCATCACAACTCAGCATATTCTTTTACCATCTCTGTGACTTTGTTAATGTAATTTCTCAATAATGTCGTTTTCAGAATCGTTCTCCGCTGATGATGTGAATGACACAGCCAAAGAGACGTGCCTCAATTGGTTCTTTAAAATCGCCTCCATCAGAGAGCTTGTCCCTCGATTGTATCTTTTCAGCAGGATTTTGACTCACTTTTCCATGTTCTTATTTCAGTATTTAAGCTTTTTCAATAATTCATATGTTTTGTTGACGCAAAAAAAATGATTAAATAAGCGTGTGAAAACAAACAGCAGTGTTTTAAAAGCACTGGCACTTATACTGTTTATGATGTTTTAATGATTAAGCCTGTGAAGCCTGACATATGAAATAGTCCAAAATACATATATATATATTTTGGACTGTCAAAGTTAACGCGTTAATAACGCATAAATGCAAATTCATTTTAACGGCACTAATTTTATTAACGCGCAATTTAAAAATGTAAACAGGTTTGTATAAGTAAATTGCTCAGTGCAGAGAAAGAGAAGTAATGGGAATGGTATTTCTTTTTTCATGTATCTAATAGACATGAACAAGCTCTTTGAAAAACATCTATAACCTTTGAAACATGTCTAGTCTTCATGCTCTATGTTGACTATGGTTTCAATAATAATAAACATACATTTGCATAAAGCATCCATATTTGTCCATGCCCATGTTGATTAGAGCATTAAAAACATGAAAAGTATTAATTTAAGGTACATTTAGAACAAATAAAAATGTGCGATTAAGTTGCGACTAATCACGAGTTAACTCATGACAATCATGCGATTAATTGCGATTAAATATTTTAATCGATTGACAGCCCTAATATATATATTGTGGCGGGAGGAGCAAACGACAGACACAGTGGGTGTGGCGTCAGGCCTCGGAGAGGCTTTTATTAAACAGAAATTTCAAAATAAAGTGTCCAAGGGGAAAAAAGTGTCCAAATAAACGGGGAATCTGGTGTCCTCGTTGTGCTACGGGGTTTGTGAAGGCAGGGCAGTGTTCGGGAAGGAAGGGTCCAGGTAAGGGGCGGAGTCCGGTGGCCGCACACGCTCCCCTCCTGGTCCGGGGCGCGAGGGGCGGCGGCTTCTGCTCGCGGCTTCGTCCTCTGCGGCACTTCTGGGGGACTCCACGGCCCGGCATCCTGGCCCGACGGCCGTGTCACGGGTGCGGCATCGTCCGGACTGCGGGTCCGGCGGCTCGCGTCTCTGGCGGCGGCGGGGAATCCCTCAACGCTCCCTTCCTGGACCCACGAGGACACCAGCGTGCATGCACAGGGGGGAGAGACCGGTCTCCCGAGGAGAGGCGCGCTCGGTATTTAAACGGCGGCGGTGATGAGGCCCTATTCAATTCAGGTGTGCCTCATCACACACCGCCAGACCGGGCTAGTTTCAGCGCCTCTCCTCTCTCACACGCCTGGTGAAGGGTGGCAAATAAGGGACGGGGTGGTGATGACAATAAGGGGGGAGGCAGCCGACTCGTCACAATATATATATATATATATATATATATATATATATCAGTTGTCACTCTGTCTTCCTGTAATATGTCTTAGTAAGATGATATTTGGTAACACTTTATTTCGATAGTCCACTTTAGACATTCTACTAACAGTAAGTAACTTTGTAACTACATGTCAGCTAGCAGTCATTAGAGTATTAGTAGACTGTCTGCTTAATAACTTCTAACACTTTATTTTGATGGGTCCACAATATGCAGCATACTGACTATGAGAAACTTTGCAAGTATATGTCAACTTATTCTACTAACCCTAAACCTACCCTAACAGTCTACTCTGAGAGTTAGTAGACATGTAGTTTCAAGTTAACGAGAATTAGTTGACGTGTTTACAAAGTTACTTATAGTTAATAGAATGTCTAAAGTGGACTATCAAAATAAAGTGTAACCTGATATTTAAATGCTTAGTTTTATGATGAATTCTAAATTTATTATTTTATATAAGCAATACAATGATTATTGAGAGAGAAATGTTCCTCAAAAGCTTGATCTCATATTTGATGCTCACATTTTAAGATGATTTCTCCAAAACTTTATATATGGATAATAAAGTAAACCTAAGTTGCTTCAATCTAGTATTCACCTTGAAATATTACTACTAATAAAAAAAGTTATTCTTATGTTTACTTTTTAAAAGTCAGTAAAATTGTAGAGCAAAAAGGCCATAAAATGACAATAAAAGGCCTTTTTGTTGCTAAAAAAAAGTATAAACTATCAATCAGATGACAGAAGGCATACAGAAGATTGTGAAAAATGTGTTTTGATTATGCTAATTATTTGAAGGCCTTAGAAATTGCGTATAAAATTTGATAGTCAGCTTTATAGGATCATGGTTATGAGAGATTATTGAAACTATTAAAAAAAAACATAAATACGAGCTGAACCCCAAGAATGTAATTGCAAACCTTTGACTTTAGCTCAGATATGTTGAAGCTGCTCTTCTGAAATGCAACTGCTTCTTGACAAAGTCGTAAGTATCTGAGCAATGCAACACTTGCAGGTTGATATTTTCATTGGTCACTGATGTCCTCTTTCTGTCCTTTAGTGGGATTCAGGAGACGCTGCAGAGACTGACAGCGATGATCAGAGGAATAGGAGACCCACTGGTGGCTGTATATGCACGCGCGTATTTATGCAGGGTGTGAAGAATAATATTATCTGATATTATTATATTGTTAATAATATCATCTGATTATATTCTTTATTTTAGCAGGTTTTCCCTACAACTTCTACTTTTTTGTTATAACGTGGTGTTTCACGCTTTCAGCTGATGCATAGTGGATGATAAAACAAGCAAAAACCCTGTAGATTCAAACTGAAGGAGTCACCCAAGCCATAGATTCTAGCTCTCTATCTTTCTCTCAGGTGGGGATGGAGGTGGCTCCGCATCTGAAGGACAGTCTCAATAAGAATTTCTTCGACCTGCTGGCCTCATTCCGTCAGATTCATGGTGAAAGTGTGCAGAATCAGCTGGTGCTGCAGCGGGTAGAGATTCCCATCTATCTGACCCTCTATTCTCCTGCAATACACTGGATTCTGCAGTGTGTGGCATACAGAGCGCCAGAGGTACATACATACACTCCACTCAGAGGAAATGCTTGACTAATTGTTTAATTTTTCATTAATCCTGCGTTCAATTCAAAGTCAGACATGGAATATTCCTACCGGATAACTCAAACTTCTGCCCATAATGGCGTTCCACTGCATGTTTGGAGGATGTGTAAGGATGACAGCACTACTGTTAGCTTTGCAGATGTTTGATTGTCAACCAAAAATATCTCAGTCAAAACCAAACAACAATGTGCAATGCTTGCATCTGACCTGCAGGTGTATGATTATCAACAAAGAAGATTATTGCTTTGTGTTAGTGCTGTTTTACAGTACATATCTGTATATGCAGACATTTGTTATTGGCCACAGTGTTCATGTGACAGCATGTTCATTGCCGCATCTCAATACAGTTGAAAATTTCTACACAAGATTCCAAGTTGCGTTCTGTTCGATTGGAAATTTTGACTTTCTGAGTTAAATGGAATGCAGTGTAGCACTGGTCTGAACCAAGGTCTGAAATTAATAGGGCCTCGGGACAAAAATGCCAGTTTTGCATGATCGCAGAAGACGGTTAACTTGTAACGAACTGAAGTCACTAATCACTTCAGTGATGGAAAACAGTCTTTGTTTTCTGTATATAATTTAAACTTTTTTTGATGCTATGATAACCAATTTGAAGTCTTGATCGTAAAAAAGCAAAAAAAAAAAACTCATTCATCATGTTTCTCAGCTGGTTTAGTCTCTGTAGACTTTAAGAATATGACATGCCGTTTCCCCACACAAAAAAGTTTTGTATGTATTCTGATAATCAACAATAATAATCATTATTACAATGTCAAAGGCAATAATAATTTTGTTAAAATCATCTTTGTAATGACTTTTTATATTTAATTTGTATACTTTATGTAGGCTGTTTAAAATTACGTTTATCTCATATCATTTATATGCATTTGTCTCCTTTGAGCAGCATCAAAGACTATAGAATACCCAAGACATTTCACTCGGAAAAATGCAACACTCAATATGACCGCTCTATTGAACGAAGCCCCGCCTTCTGAGCAAAGGAGCCAATGCCTAATCGGTAAAGTCAGCGCGCCACTTTGGCACAGTAAAGATAGCTAAACAGCCTAAAAGTATTATAATTTATTGAATTAATTTATTCAGTTAAAGCATTTATTTATAAAAAATTCCTAAGATAAATATTTAAAAAATCCCTTACAAAGGTTAAAAAAGAGAGAAATTTAACTTAAAAAAAAAAGGAGGCAAATATTGCCCTTTAATGAAAAATAGTCAGTTTCATACCCTGCTGGGAACATTCTTTCCAGTCACAAAATTTTGAAATTAGTCAAAATGTGATCGAAATGTGCTTGTCTTTTAAAGGTTCTGCTTACGGAGATGATGGACAGATGCAAGAAGCTGGGCAACAAGTAAGATCTGCTAACTCTACTGGCAGTGCATCTCTATGAACCCATTCATTCCAAGTTCAAATGTGTATATATATATATATATATATATATATGTATATATATATATTTTTTTTTGTAATGCTAGAACAATTTTTAATTGTTCAGATGGCATGAGATAAGTGACCATAAATGATGAAAATTAAGCTTGAAACTCATTGTGAATAGTGCTGGTGCCTTCTTGTTGTTTAGTGGCATTGGCCTTTGTGAGAGGCAGACATTCATGATAATTAATGATGCTTAGTTAGGGAAGAATTCATATTAGCATTGCTCATATTAGTATTGAATTTCTTAAGACTGAATATTAAACTTCAGCATGCGATTCCTGCATTGGTTGTTTTCACAACTGCAACATTTATGTCTGAATTTGCAATATTCATTCATTTCTCCATAGTGCTCTCCTGCTGAACTCTGTCATGTGGGCATTCCGGGCAGAATTTGTTGCAACAAGAGCAACAGACTTTATTGGCATGATCAAAGACTGTGATGAAGCTGGATTTCCCAAGGTGACAAAACACACATCTACAGTCTACATACAGGCCAAAAGCTCAGGGTCTATTTCATAGTTTATATTTTTCCAGCACCTGTTGTTTGCGTCTCTGGGTCGCAGTCTGTCCTGTGCTGACCCTCCAGAGAGTGAGAGACTCTCCATACTCAACGAAGCTTGGAAGGTTATCACTAAAGTGCGCAGTCCAAGGGTAAACACCTCTGTTGATCTCTGAATGTTTTAAAGCATGCAGTATAGAAAGAGAATATGTAATATGAATTGAGCACAAAATTGAATAAAATCCACATGTACTGCGTGTTCTTCGACTCAGGATTACATCAACTGTGCTGAGATCTGGGTGGAGTTTACCTGCCGTCACTTCACGGTGAGTTATCTGCTCAGTTTAGCTGAGATTTAAAAAAATTTTTTGTCTTTTTTAACATGTTGTTTCAATTTGTTCCTCATAGAAACGGGAGGTGAACACGGTTCTTGCTGATATCATCAAACACATGACTCCAGACAGAGCTTTTGAGGATGCATATCCACAGGTACGCAAGAAACATCTACATATGATGATGTCAGATGGTCTTGATGAAGTCATGGCAATTCATCCGATTCCTTTGTGTGTTTTAGCTGCAGTCAGTGATAAAGAAGATCCTCACCTACTTCCGTGACTTCTCAGTGCTCTTCTCAATGGTATGACTACAGCAAAAACTGACCTTTAGCAGGGCTGTACTCCATTCAGATTTGAATTGAGATTGCCAGGTCTTGAATTTGAATCATACAGAATTGTAATCTGGATTTAAATACAACTGCTGTTAGAACAGAATGTTTTAATTTATGACAAATGGTCTGTGAAATACAGAAATAAAACTATAAAAAAGATTTAAAAATGACATTTTTACAATTAACTTTGGTCACACTTTGTTTTAAGGTGCAATTCTCGCCATTAACAAACCATTAACTATGACTTTTGCCTCAATAAACTCCTAATTTGCTGGTAATTAATAGTTAGGTAGTTGTTAAGTTTAGGTATTGGGTAGGATTAGGGATGTAGAATATGGTCATGCAGAATATGTGCTTTATAAGTACTAATAAATAATAGCCAATATGTTAATAATAGTTAATAGTGAGTATTGGTCGCTATACTAAAGTGTTACCTTTACTTTTTAATATTCTTTGTTGCTGTTATAGCTAAATTAAAATCTATCTGTTTTGGTTACTGTTATTTTGACTGTGCTAAACATAGCTTAGAGAAACATGTTTCAGTTGAGATAATGCATTCTGCATATCAGGCAATAAATAGGCATAATATTTCAAATTAATTATACTAATTATTATTTGTTGAGAGTTTGATTAATGAACTTCTGTTGTGTGTTGAATTTCTTTCAATTTCTTCTTATTGTCATTGCAAATCAGATTTAACTTTAACATCCTTTTTTGACCAATACATCACAAATTCCTTCAAATTTTGTCCAAAATAAATACTTAGTACTCTCAATAAGTATGAGTAGGAATCTCAAATAAAGTAGTATGATCATAAAAGTGCTGATGTATAATGTTTTGATGATTGCAGGAGAAGTTCTTGCCCTTTCTGGACATGTTCCAGAAAGACAGTGTGAGGGTGGAGGTGTGTAAATCCATCATGGAGGTCTTCATCAAGTATGTTTGTCACTAACTATTCAGTATTAGAACAACTCCTCCTCTGTGTAGCTATACAAGTGTTTGGATAATTCTAGCTTTTGTTACAAGGTTTCTGTCTTAGTTGAGGCTGATGTATTTTCTGTTTAGACACCAGCAGGAACCAACGAGAGATCCAGTCATCCTTAACGCACTGCTGCACATCTGTAAGACCATGCATGACTCTGTCAAGTGAGTGATCTGTTTTTTATATTGTCTCACTATTAATGCAGAATTAGAGAGTGTTACGTTGACGTGTTTGCATGTGGTTTTTGTGTTGTAGTGCTCTAACTCTAGATGATGAGAAAAGAGCTCTGTCTCTGCTGATCAATGGATTTATTCGTATGGTGAGTCCCTGTCTTACAATACAGCTAATAATCAATCATCACAAGAAATGGGATTGAAAAGTAGTTGTCTATTTTGAGAGCACAACTGACACAATTATGAACTGGAATCGTGTATTTCTGGACAGTCAAACCAGAATTTAAAAAAATTTACTTTTCTAGGAATCACATACAGCATCATAAATTCATCTTGTTAAATCTCATGAAAATTGCCATATATCAAGAGCTTGGTAATATTTAAACTCCGAATGGAAAAAAAAAAGAATAAAAATATATATTTTTTTATAAACTTGTGCAATGCAAAAAAATAAATAGTGATATATCATTTAAACAACATAAACATATATAGTTTGTTTCACTGATTTTTAAAAATATTTTGGTCCTTGTTTTATCAGGTGTCATTTGGGAGGGACTTTGAGCAGCAGTTGAGTTTCTGTGTGGAAGCCAGAGCAACTTTCTGTAATCTGGAGCCCGTCATCATTCACCTGATTCATGTGAGTAGCCTGTGTCCTAATGTGTTATGATTTTATACCAGAGATTTTCAAACCTTTCTATAAGCTTGAAGTGCTCCCTGAGATTAATTGAATATTTCAGTCATTTAAAAACACATTTGCATGTTCACGGTAATCTAATGTTGGTTAATGTTCACATGACATGCAAGTAAACACGCACGCACACACAAATATATATATATGTGTATATATATATATATATATATATATATATACGAAGAGTTCATTTCCAAAAACCAATAAATGCCACTTTCAAAAAAAAAAGAGCTGGTTGCCATGCATTATTCTCCACATATAGCGTGATCTGAACCCTAAACACGTTTTGTCAAAAAAGCCGGTATTGTCCACTCTCGAGTTCACGTTTTACTGCAGAAGCCGACAAGCGCCCTTGTTGTTTATGAACAGAAGCCAATAAGTCCATTCTAGCAAATCAGTGTGCT
>JAFVLL020014551.1:0-157726 GCA_021397915.2 Tor tambroides | reverse complement strand
TAGCCTCTAAACGAAACATACACTGCACGAGAGTGTTTATGTCTCGTTACTGACAGCATCACTGTCTTTACTGGATGTTTTTAGGGAATATTTGCATTTATTCACATGCGATTGGATTAGGCTAGTTACTCATATGCTGGACTGTCATGATTTGGCTAGTGCAGGACACTACTGAATGCGAGTACACGTATGCAGTTTGTACTATAAAAGGATGTACTTTGTACTATAAAAAAATGATATTTTATATCTGAGAAACGAATTATTATTGTTTAGCGCGCTATTAAAATATATTTGTGAACAGATTATTAATAATAAGCATGGTCTAAACATTCTTAGATGGTAGCATTCATCAGGTGTCGTTTGGGCAAAACCCAAATAAACGTGTTCATGTTTATGTCACAATAACTCCTTAACTAATGCAAAAAAAGAAATATTACTTACTATTATTACTTGTTGTTGTTGTTATTATTATTATTATTATTATTATTATTATATTTTTCATGAATTACTGTAATGCAAAAAAATAAATAGTGACATATCATTTAAATTGTATGATCAGTAAACTTTTATGATCAGTCAGCAACTACAACATAACCTATATAGTTTCACTGATTTGTTTTTATATTTTGGTACTTTTTTCATTAGGTGTCATTTGGGAGGGATTTTGAGCAGCAGTTGACTTTCTGTGTGGAAGCCAGAGCAACTTTCTGTAATCTAGAGCCCGTCATCATTCACCTGATACATGTGAGCAGTCTGTCGTAATGGATGTTATGTTTTTATACAAGGGAATCCCAAGCTTTTCTCTATGCTTGAAGTACCCTCTGAGATTAATTTAATATTTCAGTAATTTAAAAACACATTTGCATGTTCACAGTTATGTGATGTTGGTTAATGACATGCAGGTAAACAAAACTAATACTAATACTAATAATAATAATAATTTTTTTTACAGAATTTTATGTTTTTAGTATGTATTTAATTATTAGCTTTTCATCAACTCATGAACTCCAATTTGGGATTTGTATTTGTATTATACAGATATCTCACAATGTGAGTGCATATTTTTGTTATCAGCAAACAACTGTATAAAGTGTATGTATTCAAACTTATGCATCTAGTAAATGTATCTCTTTCACCAAGGTCACTTATAGCCTGCATCTCATGCGTTCAAGATATTTGTGTTGACAGAGCTGTAGTATCTGATCAGGGTCATGATAGAGGATTTATTAAAACATATTATTCATGTTCAGTCCTCTACTGTTTCAATGTCCCTATGTGTTTTATTGTAGTAAACAGATTGAAACTGCATGCTGTAAACTCTAACGTTAGTCTAATGGAGTGCCGAGGGACTGTCTGTCATGCTGATATGAATGTCTCTCTTACAGACGGTGAATCAGTTAGCCATGGAGACCAGACGTGTGATGAAAGGCAATCACTCGCGGAAAACAGCTGCTTTTGTCAGGGTTAGTTTTTTCTGTATCACTTCAAATAATGTTAATGGTTGAATCTTATGAGGAACTTTTATAAGTTGTAATTTGTAAATTGTAATTGACAGGCTTCAGAAGATTCCCCCTAATAATATTGGGTCCCTGCATTATCCCGATTTGCTGTTTGTTGTGTGTTGTTTATTTTCAGGCATGTGCTGCCTACAGTTTCATCACCATTCCGTCACTCACCAGTATCTTCAGCCGCCTCAACCTCTATCTACTCTCTGGACAGGTAGCGCTGGCCAACCAGTGTCTGTCCCAAGGTGAGTGCTCGAGCCTTTCTTAGATTGAAGATGCTCTTGTACATCCTTATCCCAGCCTTTCATTGTGAAGTGTGACAAAGTGACCTGTCTCTGTCGGTTAGCGCAGCACATACACACCGCATTTTACCTCGCTCTTCCTCTGTAACCCCCTGCTGAGGCGATGTGAGTGCACACGCACGCCATTAGCATACTGGTTTCACATACACGCAAACATATCCACTCCATCTCCATCCCCGACAGTGATCCACGCTGCGCATAACCACACACACGTTTTGAAGTTGTCTTTCGTTTTCTTTTGGTTTTGTTTTGTGTTGTAAATACTTACCTGTGTCAAAGACTATAGAATACCCAAGACGTGTCACTCGTATAGTTTTGAATGGGGAAAAATGCAACGCTTAATATGGCCGCCCAATCGCAGGAAGCCCCGCCTTTTGAATGAAAGAGCCAATCGCTAATCAGTAAAGTCAGCACATCACAGCGTCTGCCGTTAGAAGTCCCGGTTGCTATAGAAACGGTCAGCGCTCTGAGACGCACGCTCAGGACTGCGCATGCGCACTGGCAGATCTAGCCTGAAAAATAAGCTTTTTATAATGTTATTTGAGCAAAAGAAACAACATTTATGACACAGTTGTTGTCCGATTTCATTGGTGATTTCAAATATGAAATTTAATCGTAAGCTTAGTGAACAGTTTTGGAGAATTTGATGTTTCCCCATACAAAGAGATAGGAGCTGCTCTTGGATGCCCGAGAGGCATTTCAAAGATGGCTGCCGAGTGACATGACTTGTCTTAAAGAGACTTTGGCTGTGTTCAGTGTTTGTTAGCGTATGTGTCGTCGGTCTTTCGCATTGCTTTCCTTCCATTGGCCGGCCAACCCGAGCGCCACCCAGCGGCCTGGCTACATAGTGCCAGAGTTACGTTGCGCTGGCGCGAAGCAACCGGAAGCCGACTCGTCCATTGTTTGTCTTAAAGGGGAAGTAGGAAATGTTGCGTTTTGTTGTAATCTGTTTATTTCTGTTATTTTTGTATATATTCATTTATTTTAAAGTGTGAAAATATTTAAACATGGAGTGGATGTTATATTTATATATATTCATGTGTTATTGTAAATACACTGAACAAAATTATAAACGCAACACTTTTGTTTTTGCCCCCATTTTTCATGAGCTGAACTCAAAGATCTAAGACTTTTTCTATGTACACACAAGGCCTATTTCTCTCAAATATTGTTCACAAATCTGTCTAAATCTGTGTTAGTGAGCACTTCTCCTTTGCCGAGATAATCCATCCACCTCACAGGTGTGGCATATCAAGATGCTGATTAGACAGCATGATTATTGCACAGGTGTGCCTTAGGCTGGCCACAATAAAAGGCCACTCTAAAATGTGCAGTTTTATCACACAGCACAATGCCACAGATGTCGCAAGTTTTGAGGGAGCGTGCAATTGGCATGCTGACTGCAGGAATGTCCACCAGAGCTGTTGCCCATGAATTGAATGTTAATTTCTCTACCATAAGCCATCTCCAAAGGCGTTTCAGAGAATTTGGCAGTACATTCAACCACCTCACAACCGCAGACCACGTGTAACCACACCATCCCAGGACCTCCACATCCAGCATCTTCACCTCCAAGATCATCTGAGACCAGCCACCCAGACAGCTACTGCAACAATCGGTTTGCATAACCAAAGAATTTCTGCACAAACTGTCAGAAACAGTCTCAGGGAAGCTCATCTGCATGCTCGTCGTCTTCATCGGGGTCTCGACCTGACTGCAGTTCGTCGTCGTAACCGACTTGAATGGGCAAATGTTCACGTTTGATGGCGTCTGGCACTTTGGAGAGAGATGTTCTCTTCACGGATGAATCCCGGTTTTCACTGTATAGGGCAGATGGCAGACAGCGTGTATGGCATCGTGTGGGTGAGCGGTTTGCTGATGTCAATGTTGTGGATCGAGTGGCCCATGGTGGCGGTGGGGTTATGGTATGGGCAGGCGTATGTTATGGACAACGAACACAGGTGCATTTTATTGATGGCATTTTGAATGCACAGAGATACCGTGACGAGATCCTGAGGCCCATTGTTGTGCCATTCATCCACGACCATCACCTCATGTTGCAGATTTATTCCTGTGATGGAAAAGATGAATTTTCAACAGCCATACAACAGTCTTCAGTGTCACATGATCTATCCAGCTGAAAGAAACTTGCACGTCAGTGTCCTAATTGAACTATGATAATGCAAGGCCCCATGTTGCAAGGATCTGTACACAATTCCTGGAAGCTGAAAACATCCCAGTTCTTGCATGGCCAGCATACTCACCGGACATGTCACCCATTGAGCATGTTTGGGATGCTCTGGATCGGCGTATACGACAGCGTGTTCCAGTTCCTGCCAATATCCAGCAACTTTGCACAGCCATTGAAGAGGAGTGGACCAACATTCCACAGGCCACAATCAACAACCTGATCAACTCTATGCGAAGGAGATGTGTTGCACTGCGTGAGGCAAATGGTGGTCACACCAGATACTGACTGGTTTTCGGACCCCCCCAATACAGTAAAACTGCACATTTTAGAGTGGCCTTTTATTGTGGCCAGCCTAAGGCACACCTGTGCAATAATCATGCTGTCTAATCAGCATCTTGATATGCCACACCTGTGAGGTGGATGGATTATCTCAGCAAAGGAGAAGTGCTCACTAACACAGATTTAGACAATTTGTGAACAATATTTGAGAGAAATAGGCCTTTTGTGTACATAGAAAAATTCTTAGATCTTTGGGTTCAGTTCATGAAAAATGAGGGCAAAAACAAAAGTGTTGCGTTTATAATTTTGTTAAGTGTATGTACATGCCCCAAAAGCAGTGTGCAGTAGTCAGTTAACCTGGCGAGCAAGCGTGTAACTGTGGTGCCGTGAGCAATTCCCTAAAACAAAGTTTGCATGTATATACTTATCTGTTGGTTTTATTCTTTTGTACAGTGTTTTCTTTGCTACTTTGGTATATAGCTTTGGTCGTTTTTTCTACTGGGACTGTTTCACCTCTCGAGCACTGTAAATAAATCATCACTTTTCACTCAACTTCTCTGCAAGTATTGCCATCATTTTGGGTATTTTTGGATCTTTTTTTGTCATCTTTTTGGTGAGGGTGAACCCTTACGCCTGACAACAGGCCTGCGAAGACCCGTTGTCTCACGTGAAGGATGATTAAAATACACTACTGTTCAAAAGATTGGAACGATGTTTTTGAAAGAAGTGTCATATGATCACCAAGGCTGCATTTATTTGATTTAAAAATACAGTAAAAACAATAATATTGTGAAATAAAAATTTAATTTATTCCTGTGATGGAAAAGATGAATTTTCAGCAGCCATACAACAGTCTTCAGTGTCACATGATGATCTATCAGAAATTATTTTAATATGCTGATTTGGTGCTCAAACTTTTCTTTGCAGCGTAATATTTTTGTGGAAACAGTGATACATTATTTTCAGGATTCATTGATGAATAGAAAGTAAAAAAAACAGTATTTATTTAAAATAGAAATCTTTTGTAACAAAATAGAAGTCTTTTTGTAATAAAAGTCTTTACAGTCATACCGCTGGTTTCACAGACAAGGCTTAAGCCTAGTCCTAGACTAAAATGTAAGTCTGAGCTGTTTCAGCTGAAAGAAACTTGCACTGACCGATCTTAAAACATGTCAGTGCCTTTGTTTTGTCTCAAGATGCACACCAGTAATGTTTTTTTCTAAGGCATGTTTATAAAAAATTACTTAAATGTCCTAATTGAACTATGATCTAATCCTGGCTTAGTCTAAGCCCTGTCTGTGAAACCGGGCCTTAGTTGATCAATTTAATTTGTCTTTACTGAAAAGTATTGGACCAGATTTACTAAACAGGGCAAATTAGCGTTAGAGCGCAATTCCATAAAAGCACCAATGGGAGGGGAAAATTCTGTGTGATTTACTGACAATGTGCAACCAGATTATTTCCATAATGACCAGCGCAGTCTACCAAGAGCAGCACAAATTAGTGGCTACTTTAAAATGCCCCTATTATGGATTTTTGAAAATTACCTTTCATGCACTGTGTAACACAGCTCTAAGTGAATGAAAACATCCTGCAAAGTTTTGAATATGAAAGTGCACCGTGTGTAACGTTATTGTCTCTCAAAAGAAAGATTAGACTCTGAATCATTGAAACGAATCCCAAGCTCTTTCATGTTGAGATCAAAATGAAATATTAGCATATTGTCCGCCCACTTGTTGCGCGCGCAGACCTGGGAAAACTTGGATTTTCGCGTTGGTCTGAATGAAAATGCAAATTCATTCTTTGCCACTAGGTGCTGCTTTTGGAGCATTAAAAGCTCACAAACACTGCTTTAAATGAAATCGACCAATCAAAGGAGGGGTTTGGAAAAATGAATCGTTGAACGAATCGTTTGGGAGTTTTTGAGCAAATAAGGTAAAAATATAAATGCATATTATAAGAAAATTAAAGTGTTTTTTGCCCTTGCATGCATGTCAACCTGTTGTTGGGGACTCCCAAAACCAAAATATGAACCTTTCATAACTCATAATAGGGGCACTTTAAGACATGCTTTTTGGGCCGTTAAATAATGGCACAGATACCAGCAATTTGACGAGTTAGTAAATCGCGTTGCGTGATTCATTTGAATACTCTCCTCCCATTAATTTTGGGTCTGGAAGGGAATCTCCTATAAATGCATATAAGGTCAGGTGCAAAAATAACTGTGTCCACGCCTTTTCAGCGCTAATTCTGTGCACTCACTGCGCGTCTTTAGTAAATCCTAAAGTACTATTTTAAAATGATAAATGCAGCCTTGATGAGTATAAGAAACGTCTTTCCAAAGATCTTAAAGATTCAAAACTTTCAGACGTTTATGTACAAAACTGATCTCAGATCAGTGCAGCCTCTGCCATGATTGGCCAAAACTGGGTGTGATTGTATGAATTTAATATGGCCTGGGAAAACTTAATTTTGATTTCTGTGTCCATTTCTCAGCGGACGCTTTTCTGAAGGCAGCAGTCAGTCTTTTGCCAGAAGTCCCACGAACCATCAGCGTTGAGGGAAAACAGCGATCATCTGAGGCCTTCCTCCTCGACTTCATTAACAACTTCCTCTCCACACTGCTCATAGTGCCAGTAATGCATACCTAAATATTTGCAGGAGTGCTTTATTCTCATCTTGCTAGTACATATATAACTAAGCGTGATTGTTGACTTGGTCTTGTAGGATCATCCAGAGCAGGGTGTGCTGTATCTGGTGCGAGGGCTGTTGAATATGGTGCAGGACTACACCTGGGAAGACAACAGTGACGCTAAGATCCGTGTCTACATCAGCGCTTTACCATTACTAGCAGCAATGAGCCAAGAAAGCTATCTTTATACCATTCCTAAAGGTACCGCAGTGAATAAATACTCTAGTTCTCTAATAAAAACATTCAGCTTAATATCTTCCTGACATTGAAGTCTAAATGGAAGCATGTTTGTTCTTGTTGCAGTGGATTCCAATGAAACCCTCTATGGAGGAGATCCCAAGTTCATTGCAGAGATCAACAAGTTGTGTGAGACTCTGATTGGTCAAGTTCTGGATCATTTAAAGGGGCTGGGCCGAGATGAGGTGAGATACTGTGTCTCTAAAAAGTATTTGTACTCTTCAGACATGATCATACATTTCTCATTGTCTCAATGAATTAGACAACAAAATATCAAGGTATAGAAGCTTTTTAAGGTTTTACAAGATAAAACAATAAGTATGGTGTTCAAAATGAAAGTATGGTGACACTTTGTGGCTGTTGACAATGGACATTAGAGGTCAAACGATATATAGTGTTTGCCGATTAATCAGCACTGATAGTTATCGGTAAAAATCAGCGGAAAAAGTTGCTGAACATTTGTTGTTGTTGTTGTTTAATTCATCTGTGTTCTTTGTGGCCAGAGTTTCTGGGTTCTACATTGCAAGTTTTGGTTCACAGTATAAAAGTGTCCACGGACACTGAAGAAAACGAATTAAAAACGCTGATAGGGAAGAGTTTACAGTACATATCATTAGTCATGTTACAATAAATCAAAGTCAGTTGTTAATTAGCCAATTGTTAATTAGATCTTCTTGTTAATCAAAATTTCTTCATGTGAAAAATGCTGTCCAGATTTTTGTTTTTGCTCATCCAGTCAGTGCTTCATAAGACAGAATACTGCATGAATGTGTGTGCGCAGAATAGCGCATTTTTTTTGTTTTATAATTTTAGAAGCCTTTCTCTCTTCTTAGAAAATAAACCTTAAGAAGTAGTTTTGTGCCAGGTAAAAAATATCTCTAAAAAGTGAGCACAGTTTAATGTTTATATGAGGGCACATGGACATAATATATACTGTAAATGATGTTTAATGTTTTGATACATTCAATTTCATTGAGTTTTCGTTCATATTAATGATTTCAAAAATCAATTAATTGGTCATCTACGTATAAAGAAGTTTTTTTGAAACAGCATGTATTGTGAAATGCGCTATACAAACAAATTTGAAGAAATGTATAACAAAGATTTATATAAAGGGCTAGATTTACTAACAGCTTGCGCCAGCACAAACCGTCTTTTGGCATTAAAATAGTACTGTCAGAATTTACTAAAGACGCGCAGTGAAGAATTAGCGCTGAAAAGGTGTGGGCACAGTTATTTTTTGCGAATGATCTTACTGAATATGCATTTGAAGGAGTTTCACTTTCAGACACAAAATTTACGGGAGGAGAGCATTCAAATGAATCCCGCAATGCGATTTACTAATGTTTGCGCTTGTCAGATTACTGCCATTATTTAACGCCCAAAAAAAGCATGTCTTAAAGCAGGCGCTAATTTGCGCTGCTTTTGGTAGATTGTGCTGGTCATTATGGAAATGATCTGGCTGCGTCTGTGTTCTTTAATGTGCGCATTATCAGTAAATCACATGCAGAATTTTCCCGCCATTGGCGCTTTTATGGAATTGCGCTCTAACGCCAATTTGCCCTGTTTAGTAAATCTGGCTCAAAACCTCTACTGTCTCTTGTTTTCAGCAGTCATGGAAATTCAAAAGAAAAAAGTTATTGTACTTATTAGTAAAAAGTAAAATTTAATGTTTTTACTTTTATATTTATGGGTTAGATCTCTCCACTTTTAACAGTAAAATTTTCATGCATGCATGACATGTATGGGAAAAAAATAGAGAGAGAGAGATAGAGAGCAAGCATCATTTGTTTATTAATTAATTTTTTTGCTCATTTCTGTGTTTCAGGGAGTGCGCAGGCAGGGAAGTCTGGCTTTCTCTCTGTTTGGCTGTCTGTTGGCTCATGGTGATCTACGCAACAAACTCAATCAGCTGGCCGTCAACCTGTGGAACCTCAGCCACAAACACGGCTTCTGTGACACGCGCACATCAGTTAGTCGTACGCAAAATCGCATTAGCACTCAGTGCAAATACAATGCCCTGACCTGACCTCTCTCCTCCTCTCCAGGTTCGGACTCTAGAGTACATCAAACATCAGGCACAGAAGACAGACATGAGCCATCTCTCTGACATGACAGCACGTCTGTCTCTGCAGTCCAGAGCCTGACATTCCAGTGACAGACTGTCAGAAACCCTGAGACGGTTTGACATTCATATATTTCAAGTGTTATTGAAACGATTACTGAATCTAACCTGTAGTTTCCTATTGGCTCAAACTTCTAGTCTAGTGTAAAATCTAGTCATGATCTATTAATATTTCTGAATGTTATTTGATTGTCTATAATGTCACTTTGCACTTGTTTTTGTACAGTTTGTGTGCCTAACCAGGTATAGTGTAATAAAATGCTTTAAATCGTGGCATCTTGTTGATTTTGTTCAAAGAGAAAAAGACTATGGGTTTGAACTTCATTGTTACAGGAAAAACATCCCCATAATGTCTTAATAGAGTGCTAAAGCTCCATCAACTCAGTAATAATGGGTCTTGCTGTATGTTTCACAGCGTTATTTTAGTATCCTTGAATATTAGTTTTTAATATTTTGAATTAAAGGGAGTTATGTCATCATTTACTTACCCTGAAGTTGCTCTAAACCTGTATGAGTTTCTTTCTTCTGTTGAACATAAAAGACGATGTTTTGAAAAATGTTGGTAACCAAACGGTTTGTGGTCCCCACTGATTTCCATAGTATGGAGAGGGGGAGAAAAAAAATGGAAGTTTGTTGGGACCAGAAACTGTTTGGTTACCAACATTCTTTAAAATGTTGTGTTCAGTAGAAGACCCTGGTGTGTCAGCACCACCCTGCTGTATAATGAATTGTTCAGGATAGCGACAATAATAGCATTAAGTTTTGCTTTCACTGTTGCTAACATGAGTTAAATGGGACTACAGAGGTTACTAGGGATAAGCGTCATCATGCCGAACATTCACAGCCTTGTTTATAATCACACTCTTGCAAACTATTCTAACTTAATCTTTTGAAAAAATAAATAAATTGAAAGGCTGAAAGAGTTGTCAAAGCTTATGGTGGTGATGTTGAGGTCATGTGACAGTGGTGTAGCTCATTTAGCCTAGGCCTAGGTTTAGATTTTTACTTCTGCCAATTCCATTTAGGTTTCAAAATTGTCTTAGTTTGTGAATATGAACAAAATGTATAAGCATAAACTTCTGTTGGTCACAGAGCTTATTTTCTGCGATAATCCAAAAGCCGATGTTAAAATCCTGTTGGGTTGTTGTTGAGGGAACCATGGTGATGCTAACTTCTATGAATGACTACAAAAGTCATTCCTGCAAGTATTATTGCCATTGCATCGGTGTATTAACCAGTGTTGGGGAAAAAGTTACTTTAACTATCGATAACTATCAGTGCTGTAAAGCATTATAATATTGTGTTACTCCCAATAATGTGTTACTTTTGTGTTGTGTTACATTTTCCCATCTGAGATGGGCTTGCTTGTTTGTTTTTATTATAAAAAAAAAAAAAGTAATATTTTTGGCAAATGTAAAAGCCCATTCACACCAAACGTGAAATGAATAAGAACCAGACTGAAGGAAATGTAAATTCACGTCTACAGTAG
The DNA here is from genome assembly GCA_021397915.2 of Tor tambroides. Lineage (NCBI taxonomy): Eukaryota > Metazoa > Chordata > Actinopteri > Cypriniformes > Cyprinidae > Tor > Tor tambroides. The sequence goes on along the minus strand of JAFVLL020014551.1, from coordinate 146,906 downwards.
AAAGCGGAGCTCAAACAAACCTACTTGAAAAAAGTAATATTACGTAACTTGCATTACTTGTACTGTGTTACGCCCAACACGTAATAACTATTGGCAATATTTTAGAAAGCCTCACAACAGTTTTCCAAAACAATGCCCAAATAGCTATTCGGTCGCAATTAACCAATACTGCTGTAGCTACAACCCAAAGAAAGTTGTAACTAACAGCAATTGTAACCATGTTGCGTTTAAGATCTACAGCAATGAAGAAAAACAGGACACATCTATTTGTTACATCCATCTTCTATTTTTTTTATTACGTTCAACCACACCTCAGCAGAGAATGAAGCGGCCCCCTGGTGACCGAGACATTTATAACGGCACATCCACACTCCAATCAACACGAACATGCATTCATCTATCCGCTCGCGCATATTTGTAAGATCTGTGCTTTTCTCATTCTCACACATACAATGTAACAGAAGTGGTGAAATGTCCTGTCAAGGATACCGTAATATCCCCGGTAAGATCTAGCTGTGTAGACACACAAAACCAAGCCTTGTTTTGATTGAGCTATCATACTGTAGAATTTATCAAAGTATATTAGAGTGGATTATAAGTTAAGAGCAATTTAATTACTTTAATACATTGAGCGACCGCCACCCTCGGTGGCAGGACAGGAATGTCCCTCTGACAAACGAGGGTCCCTGACATCAACAGCTCAGCAGAACTACAAATGGAGGGCATCACAATTACATCTGAAGTGCGTCTGTTTCTGCTCTTTTACGAATTTTGTTCAACAGTCCGGGAAGTTTGATATTGTTGCACCTTCATTCTTTAAAAACTATACACAGAACAAAGTCCAACAATAACAGGAAAGAGTTAGTTATTGAAAAAGAGCGCCCAAACGGATGCGTGATTGGTCATTGTTCACGTCAGTGAATGGTTTGGTATGGGGCTGGTTTATGATGTTGGGGACCAGCGAGCCACCGGTCAGATGCTTCAGTCCAGCTCAATGGGGCTGCTGTCCTCCTGAGCTTCCTCACCCTCTTCCTCCTCACCTGAGCCCATTAGACTATTCAATAGGTTTCCTATTACAAAGAAAGCAAACCAGAATCTAGTTATTTTTGAACTCTCTCACAACATATCCTTAGATTAAACTGTGTTGTGTATTACGCTGAACAAAAACACTGTAGGTTAAATACAACTACAGAAAATAATTTTGACCCATTTTATAAGCTTACCTCTACCGTGGAATTAAAGAAAAAAAGAAAACTCTTTTTTCCTTGCAATTCAGAAAAAAAGGAAAAAAAAGTTTCCATAGTTTCAAATTTCATTTTTTTCCCAAATGTATAGCACTTTTCGCAATGAACATTTGTTTTCAAGCAGCTTTACAGAAAATTATGTTGTTTATAATATCTTCACGCGTTATAGTCACAGCAGATTAAAGCTGGACAATAATATACAGTAGTTTACATTTTGCAACGATTCAAATACTTAAGCAGATGAGATTATAGTACATATAGTATGCTTTATATCGCCCTACATCAGTATCACTGGACAACCATATAGCTAATATTTTTCAATGATATAATAATCAAGCAGTTGAGATATGCTATACAGTACATACAGCTTAACTGTAAGTGTACTGTATTGTAAATTTGGATTGTTTTATTATTCATTATTAATTATTAATTTGTTAATTCATTTGAGTTATTAATTCAATATGTGGTGATAATGAGAATTATGAAACCTGTGAGGTTTTGTTCTATTTTGAACAATTTGGTGTAGAGCCTAATTACTATTTGGTGATGTGTTATTCATTGTTTAACAGTGCTTTATTTATTCAATATGATCAGTAGTCACACAGAGGTACACTGTAAAAAATGATCGTGATTTTAACGGTAAAAAACTGTGAAAATGCTACAGTAAAAACCTGTTAAATGGTTAATGGTAAGTTCCTGTAAAATTTACAGGGAAAAAACTGTAAACTGACGTTCCCAGAATTCCCTGCATTGCATTTCAAATTCTGTTTGAATTTGACGTTTTTTCTTTGAAATAACTATGTTTCTTCTTATGTTTTTTCTTATCAGTTTATTAGGGTTGTATATTACATCTAATGTTGTTAAATTAATGTTTATAGCATATTTCAGTTTAATGAGTCTCACCATGATGGTGTTTAGTGCTTGTGTGAATGACACTGTGCACCTTCTACTATATGCTATTATTTAAAAGCTGCTCGTGATGGGCTTTGGTTCATCATGTGACTTTCTCATCACCACCTGCATTTGTTGGTTATCAGTGTATTTCAAAGCTACAAAACAGATTTCAGTAGTACTTTAATAGGTTGGTATATTAACATTATATCAGTTAAAGAAATTACGGTATTTAACTGTAAATTTAAGTTAAAATCGTAAAACCTAAAACGCTGTTACCGTATTTTTTTACGGTAGAATTCCGGCAACCACAGCTGCCAGTTTTTTACCGTAAATTTTACGGAATTCTTTTTACAGTGTAGGGATGTTTCTTACCTAGCAAACCACCATATGATGACGACTGTTTAGGTGGCACTCCAAAAAACAGTTGTCCTATTCTATCCAGATACTGAGGTCAAGACAAGAACATATTGTGCGTTATAAACAAAGTCCAAAAGTCGTACCTCAAACAGAATCCATGCTACATTACAACAGCGAAGGTGAATCTCTCTGAATGGTGCCTGTAACCTATAACATGTTTTTATTACTGTGTGTATTTGTTTTATGAAACTGTATTCTTATTACATTAGCTTAGCATCAAGCCAACTTCAAACTCTTTTGTAATCTATTGCGCAGACAGATGTAGACAGCTTATTAGGTCAAAAGCAGAGCTAGTGTTTCAGTCATTCTGCCTACCCTTTTATCTCTAGGTACTGAGAAAGAAAAAAAAAAAAGTATGTTTGTGATCTATTTAAGAGCATTACTATCACTAACTAACTTACCTCATTGTACATAGGGTCTCTCTTCAGCGATGGCTGATACTGCTCGCATAACACTGTGAAGACTGTCAACTTCCCACTGGAAATAAAACCACAATCATCCAGAGGTTGTGTTAACCGTTTTGTTCCATCATTTGGTGTATGACTCAAAATGTCAGATAATGCTGCTTAGTCTAGTGCATGTCTGGAAGTGTCTGGAAAACTTTAGAAACACTCCAATGTAACCCACGTGTCAGTAATTTATAAGTAATTCTAAACACCTTTAACAGCCTGTTCACATATGCTTGGTTAGAGTTAGAGCTCAACTCAGGACAATGGCCCTCCAGGACTTGAGTTGAAGAGCTCTGGTCTATTGCGTTTCCACAGTAAAGGATGCTAAGAGGCACCAGAAGTGAAGAAAAGGGAAGAAACATCAAGTTTTAAATGCCGGGAAAAAAAAGCGTAAGTGAGAAGATGGGTGGAGAAAGTCCAGAGGAATAAGTCATTCGACACTGTTTCTTAAATCAGGTCAACAGATTGTAAGATCACAGTGCTGTTTTTTTCTCACATTACAAAAGAAGAAAAAAAAAAAACAGTAAAGAATCTGCAACACAGCTTTTAGTAAGACTAAAATAACTCTGTCACAATGATATCAAACAACACTATTTTTTACTCCTGCATAAAAATAGAGCAGTAGACCAGAAAATGTCCACTCAGACTGTCAAAGTAATTATATGTTGAATTTTGTCACCTCTGGCCCTCGAGGTCCATTTTCTTGCAGAGAAATCCTAATGAAACACATCTGAACAAGCTAATCAAGGTCTTCGGGATTACTAGAAAGTTACAGGCAGCTGAGTTTGTTCAAGGTTGGAGCAAGGACCTTGAGAGCCAGAGTTGAGAATCTCTGATTCAAAAATATTGGCACAAAGGGCCTGATGCTGAGATTCAGAGCGTGAATACAGGAAAGTATCTCACCCGTCCACAGCCAGCAGGAGGAACCACAGGAAATTCAGCAGAGGCTGCACAAACGGAGGACCCTTCTCTATAGATGGGTGCTTCTGTGTGTATGTGGTGAACACCACCAATGCGCTTGGCTTGTTTTTTAGACAAAGGAACCTGGAGTCAAGAAAAAATGTGGAGATGTATACCAATCATAAAAAAAAAATAAAAATAAAAAAAATCAACAATCAACATAAATTTACTGGATGTGACAAGAATGACAAAAAATGTTTGCATCAAGTTTAGTTTCAATCATTGCCCTTAAACTCTTTTTTAAAAGGCAGGGTTTAATGGATGACACCTTAAAGGAGTAGTTCATACATCATAAAAACAGTTCATATGATTCCTGCACATGGAATTCTTCTGAATGCTATTCATATGGCAGCTTTGTGTGAGAAGCAGACCCAAACTTACGTTTCCATTCATTTTTGTTTCACTCAACATTGCGTCAGAAACTTTGGAAACACATTGTAAAACTCTAATGGCTCATGGTGTTCAAGTGTGCCTAATGATGATGGGCTCTCTACCTATCAAAGACCAATTCCTTAGAGTATTTCTTCTTCATACATCAATTTTGCTCTGTCTGAAGAAGAGGCCCAAAGAACAAGATCTTTGTATATTTATCCGAAAGACTGGTTTATTTCAGTGGACCTGAAGGTTGCTCATTTTCATGTCCCAATGGTTGCTCGTCACAGATGAGGGAATTCGAAGGAACAATGTACCAAATTCATTGACCTTGCATTCAAGCTGTGTCAAGCCCCAAACATTTTCACAAAGTGTGTAAACGCTGCTCTCTCCCTTTTGAAAATGAGCAGAGTTTGTGTTTTGAATTCTCTCAATGTCTGCCTATTAATGTCCCAGTAAAGTCTTATGTGAGCACAAGACTCTGCTGCTCAACTGAATGTAGTCTTTGGGGTTCAAAGTCAATATGCTGATAAACGTGTTGGAACCCAGCCAGCACATTTCCTTTTTAGGCATAGAGTGGAACTCCCTGAGCTCAAGCCCATATTACAGTGGAGAACTCAAAGACAATAGGAACTTTCGCACCAGGTAGTTGTAGGAACTTAGTTATAGGAAATAGCCACCAGGGCTAAAATGTTCCCCTAGGGCCATTTTCTTGGTTGCATTTGAACCGCCAGTAGGAACTGACATAAGCCTGCCAACAGCGATGCTTTTTAAACGCAGAAAAAAACACTTCTGTACAGTGGAGAACAACATATGGAGTATCATATGTTTACTTTCATTTACTGTGAAACATGCAGTGCATATATTTATTTGATTAAATAGTGGAGTCTTTGCTATTTCATAATTGTATTAGGCCAAAGCGTGATTTCGGTTTTAATTCTATTAATCATGCAGCCCTAAATCAACGCACGCTTACTGTACACCACTTGTAGTTCCTATTATGCTGGGTTAGACTCTACTCTCCCCCAAATGCATTCCTTAAACTAAATTCATTCCCAGTTCCTGTGGTGCAAACACGCCATAAGGAGCTAGGAAAAGTTTTTGATGAACTAGGGAGCTTTCTCATCCTCAAGAGTTTTCGAAGGGCACTGGGCCTGATGGCAGTAGCATCAACTGTAATACCGCTATGGCTGCTACCTCAGTACTCTGGCACCATGGACAGTGCACATCTTTTATCAAAAAGACATGGGCCATATTTCCAAGTGAAAGAGAATAACAACAGCCATGTCCAGGCGTGTAGTGCATTGGCAGACTAGCTTTAGGCATCTGGACAGATGTAACGAAAGCAAGGCACATCAACTGAATTGAAAGCGCTTCCTTTCAATACAGCGCTACTACTTGCTCTGGCTTTGGTGAAGCAAGTAGTTAATATGCAGGTGCTTTAGGTTACCTCTGCCTGTTTGGGGTTTAAGCCAGGTGACTTCAGAGTCAATTTAACCCTAGAAAACTGATGGACCTAAAGTGTGCTGAAAGTGCTCTCGACACTGTTCAGAGCTCAGGTAATAAGGCTATCAGCGTTTTCTCCCCGAGGAGCTAGCTAAACAGTCTTCACACATCTTGTGCCTTGTTAGGGCACTGCATATCTATATTCAGCACTCTAACCAGAATATGCTTTCTAAGCAGTTTTTTGGGGTCACACTATAGGTTTCCTGTATCGAAACAGAGGTTTTCACACCGGGTTGTGGATGCCATTTCATTGGCTTATGAATCACAGGGCTTGCACTGCCCAATTGGAGTAAGAACCTATTCTACCAGAGAAATGGCTTCCTCTTGGGTATGAGCAAATGTTGCATGGTGACAAGATGGTCCTTACCTAATACTTTTGCTAGGTTTTATAACCTAGATGTATCTTCGCTCACATCACAGGTGCTGTCTGTATCAGTGGGTTATGAGAGTGTTGTCTTTTATGTTGTGCTGAGTTTATTCTGTGCGCTTAATGAACAGCATTTGCCCCTTATTAAAGGGATAGTTCACCCAAAAATGAGAATTCTGTCATTAATTACCCTCGTCGTTACAAACTTGTAAGACACTGAACACAAATTGAGATATTTTTGATGAGATCCGAGAGCTCTCTGACCCTACATAGACAGCAATGCAACTGAAATGTTCCCAGACCCAGAGGAAGGACGTCATTAAAAAGGACGTCATTAAAACGGTCCATGTGACATCAGTGGTTCAACCACAATTTTACGAATTGCTGAATAAAGTAGTTATTTTTTGTTTTCTTTGCCCACAAAAAGTATTCTCATACCTTCGTAAAATTACGGTTGAACCACTGATGTCAAATAGACTGTTTTACCGATGTCCTTACTATGTTTCTGGGTCTGGGAGCATTTCAACTGCATTGCTGTCTATGGGAGGGTCAGAGATCTCTCGGATTTCAGCAAAAATATCTTAATTTGTGTTCCGAAGATGAACGAAGGTCTTACAGGTTTGGAACGACATGAGGGTGAGTAATTAATGACAGAATTCTCATTTTTGGGTGAATTATCCCTTTAAGATTTTTAAAATGTCTGCTGGAGGAATTCACCATTATTTTGGTTGTATTGTATGTGATATAAGATTATGTGATGGGTTGGAGACTTGGTGTCTTCGGAATGAGGTCTCTGCAGAACAAAAGTGTGTGTTTATAACTTTGAGGGCATTTTCAAACTGGTGGGTCATTCTAAAAAAAGCAATGGTCACACTATTTTAAGGTCCAATTCTCGCCATTAACAAACCATTAACTAAGACTTTTGCCTCGATAAACTCTTAATTTGCTGCTTATTAATAGTTAGTAAGGTAGTTGGTAAGATTAGGTATTGGATAGGATTTGGGATGTAGAATATGGTCATGCAGAATATGTGCTTTATAAGTAGTAATAAACAGCCAATATGTTAATAATAGGCATGCTGATAAGCAACTAGTTAATAGTGTGAATTGGTCTCTATACTAAAGTGTTTCCTATGCAACTAAAATGATTGCCCTTACTTGACCCCACACAAAAAACATAATAACAGTCACTGTGACGGGTTGTGTCGAGCCATTCATTAGTGTGGTTATTTGATGAGAAAAAGATTAAATGTAGTTGCAATAAACGACGCGTTAATTATCTGTTCAACTGCAGCAGCGGAGGACTATTATTCTGCGCAAAACTGCGGAAGAACTGATGGCGGCAGAGTTTGATCTTCGGCTGACCAATCAGCAGAAAGGGGTGTTTCGTTCCCGCCCACGTGTAGAAATCGAATATTCAAGCTGTTTATTCATTTTTCCGACCCTGAACGAGAAAACGAAAAATCAAGCTGAATTCTTGTTTTTCGTTTTTCTGGGGGAAAAAAAATGAAAAAACAAAAAAGGAGCCGTTTTGTCATGTTTCTTCTTTCAATATTAAATCAAAAAAACGAATGGACGAATGATACACGGATTGGCCTCGCCCACTGATCTGGTAACTCCCTTTACTGTCCTGCAGAGACCTATACTTGGTTTTCTCTCAACGGCTCCACTCTTGACCCAGGCCAGTTCTGTACTATAGCACGGCGTGATTAGACACTGTTCCCTAGAGAGTCGGTTATTGATGCAATGTCAAGTGAGTGAAAGGGAACATCTCGGGTTGCGTAACCTCATTTTTCACAAGATGAGGGAATGAGACATTGCATACAAACTTCTAAGATGTGCTACACCTCTGTGCCTTCAGTGAAAAGATTCAGAGAAACTGGTGATCAGCACCGCTTTACACAGGCAGAGAACCCACCATCAATTACGCATACTCGCCATTGGCCTATGTTTTATACTGATGTTATTCAACAGGGCTTCAGTATTTTTGGAGAAAGGTGTTTTGCATAGCTTCAGCTACTGATGTAATATCTCGTTCCCTCATCTCATTTTCTCTGCTGTAGCTCTCATGATGGTGTTAGACAGGTCACATCAGGTTTGACCTTAATAATGACTAGCCATATTGCACTTATGTCACAACATCAAACCTGAAACATCAGATGTCACATCTGAGCATAAGTGAACAACAGAAAGTAAGATTTTCTGTGAACTTAAAATTGAGTCTGTTTCTCACACAAAGCTATCATATGAATTTGGAAGACATGAAATATAATGGATGGGTGTATTTTCTTTTTTTCCTACTTTTTAATTTTGCAGAAGAAATAGTCAAGCTGGTCTGAAACTGCATTGTGGTGTAGAAATGATAATAGAATTTTCAAACTCCAGAACTCACTGTAAGACGGCCTGTGCTACAAACATGTCCACCTCTCCGTGAAATCCTCGTGCTGATGAATACTCCACCAACATTTGTGCACAGCTCTCTCCATCAGATGAGTGTAGGAAATGATAGCGTGATTCACTGTAGTTTTGTTCTAAATGCAAACAAACAAATTATGTGGCTTACCCATTCTCAAAAGAGCTGATTGTTCCTTTAGCATTTATTGAATGATTAATGTCTGTTTTACCTTTCCACAATGTGAGCGCCAGCAGCTGGTGTAGTTTGGGGTGGCCCAACTTCCCTGACCCTCCTGATGACCACTTGATCGCTCTGGAGACAAACGCCACTCGCTCTGGTGAATTTGGGTCCATCAGGCTGAAGAGTTTAGCCAAATGTTCTAGAACAAACACCAAGAATGTAATTACACAATTAAAAGGCTATCATGTAATTGCTGCAGATTGTAGATATTGTACATTGTGTAGGGTTGGGAAATGTTGAATATTTATTATACTCTGTTATTTCATTGATGTTATGAAGTTACCCAATATTGTCAATATTATGCAGATTTTAATGAGCTTTTCATTTTGCCAATAAACGTTCCCATAAATTCAGTTTTGCAACTATTCCTTGTTCCATAACGTGACTGAATGAGTGTTAAGACAGAACTGAAGTTCAGTTTCAGTTAAGTTTTAAATTAATTTAAACTATACAAAGAGCGTAAAAACATACAACTATTGAATGCATATGTTGCAAAGCCATTGCATTTAACAGCTTGGTGCTGCAGTACATTTGAACTCTTGTAGGCTACTAATATTTACACACTTGTTTTAGCTTAAAAATTAATAAACCTTCTGAATGACCTGAAAATTCAACTCTAACTACAGATAAAATGAAATACAACCACACCTCTAACTGTTTGCCAAACTAATAACAATCACCAGCACAACAGCCTCAATAATATAATGTTAAATAAACTCACCTAGTGTCTCATCATCTACTTTGGCCCCAGATTTCTCCAGGGACTCTAGTACCAGCATAGACAGATCTGCAGCACTGTTTTGCTGTTTAGAAAACAAATATTAGTACAGAGATCTTACGGAGGAAAAAAGTGAAATAATTGTGAACCAGTAGCAACTGACCTGTTCAGAGATTTCATGACATGATAAATTACAGTCTCTGACTGACCTAAAACTGAAAACAGAGGATCACATACCTGATTATAACTAAAGAAGAGCAACGCTCCATTGTACATCAATTCTCTGGCCTCTGGATGCTTTGCTTGTGACATGTACCTGCACCCAAAGCAACATGTTACCCATAAAATGCCTCTGTGGCTAAGATAGAGGTCATACAGGTCGTAAAGAGTGTCCATGATGATTAAAAAAAAGTGATATACTTTAAAAGATATACTTTATTCATGTTGGCTTTGACACATTTAAATTTTAAATACTGTGATGTAATTATCCAGTAAAATGCAAAACCTTTTTTTTTACCTTTAATACATGTGACTGTGCACATCGTAACACTTTCATTTAAAATATATTTGCATTTATTTTTTAATTTAAAAACTCTTTTTTATAACAAATACCATGAATTTTCAGGGAATTCCATCACACAACATTTTACAACCTGAACTAAACTTGTCATAGGCTGCATTATCTGATACTTTTTTAAAGACTTTTTGAGTTTGACAGTCATGAGGCTCCTGTTTTTTCTGCATGTTCCTTCATGTAGATTGTACCTTAGCAAATATTTATAAGCAGTTTTCCCCTATTATTTTCTTTTAATGAGGTTTTTTTTTTTCTTCTTTTTCATTATGATGTTAGTTACAGTTGCATCACCCTGACATTTACTTTAATATCTGGAATCTGATCTGTGGAATATTTGATACTGGTGATGTTGCAAGTCTCAGCATAATAAGTAAAAGACGTTTGGCCATCAAATACAAACTAATGCTATAAACGCCAACATAAACGCTGCATATATAGGTTGAAATCATGATGGCCCACTAGAAAGCCTATGAGAATATGATGCTCAAAATGCTGCCTAGGTAGGCTCACTAGACAGCAGGTCAACAAAAGGAAGAATGAATGGCAGGTGTGGTTTTAAGAAATAATTTTGTTGTGTCTTTATCACATTTGTCTGAATTCATTGGATGATTTTAAAGAGACTTTAAACTTAAAATGTGAAATTTCACAATTCTGCTGGTTTAAAAGGTCTATTGGTACAATGCTTAAATTCTAAGAAATGGGCTGATTTATCTCCCTGCTGTATTATGTAACACTGTTTGTTGGGGAAGTGTTTTTATATTATAGTATAATTGACATTATTCAGATGGTCCAATTGATGATCAACCTTGCTCTTCAGATTAGCATGTAGCAACATAGCTCACGCTGATGGTATGAACGACGTCGAGACTAGCCAATCAGAGATAAGATGTGATTCAAGGGGTGGGTGAGGATGAGCAGTTGGCCAATCAGCACAAGCGAGGAACGCGCTCGGTTGACAACAAGAAAGATCTGGAAGCGACAGGGCCCCGGCCAGTCATTACTACACCTGTAATAAGAGATCAAGCTCACCTGAAGAATAATGTCCGGTACATCTGATGGGCCTCATAATAATCTCCTCTCTCCACACTAGCTCTCAGTTTGCCCTCCACTCGCTGTACTCCTCCGCGGTTCCTTGCGCTGGAGCTCTTCAGAGACTCCTGCTCCGACATGACTGCTCCGACCAACCAAACGCGATTACTGAGCCTTCAGACTCGCCGTACAATGACCTATATGCCATCCACAGACGGAGAGATAGATACTACTTATATTTATTCTCTTGTTTTAATCATCGCAGATGAATACAACATGTAAAATACAACTTTTGACAACAATGCATAAAAATATAAAGGTGGTCAGTTATGGCTGAAATGTACAGTATTATTTTCAATGATCTGTGATCAGTTAATCAATCAATAAACCAGTAATGCCAATAATAAGTAAACAACTACCAGCAGGTAGACAGTGCTGCAGGAATATAATATGAAAAAGAGGTAAAGGAACTTTCAATGTCACTTCACAGTAACCAGCATAACATACTTGAGGTATTAAAAGAATGTAAGCAAGACCAGTGCAAGAGAGTAACAGTTTAAATACAGAACAGACTTTATTATTTTCATTTTGACATTCATGGTACATATAAAATAGAGATTTTGTGGGTAAAATTACACATTTTACAACTTCGATCAAAATAATTGTATTAAAATAGCTAACCTAACTAACAGAACAGAATGTTTCATTAAACAAAAACAAAACAAAAAAGCAGTGAACCTTTATTCTGAATGTTACTAAATAGGCAAAATTTTTGACATTTGTAGATTGCTGACCTGGATGAATCACTGAACTGAACTCAGGATGACAGTACAGCTTAATCTAGGGGAAATGAATTCTTCCCCCAAAGGCAATAAATATTAATAACAGTCGTATTTTGTCAGAGGTCATATTGTCATCACTTACTGTAGTAAAAGAAAATGATAAATCTCTGTAAACATCTTTTTAAATAATTATAAGCAGCATAATTTTTTTCCCGACCAGTTCAGAACAGCATTGGTCCTTCAGCTGTTTTAAATTCTAGAAAAGGTGATGACAATTCAGAGAAATTTCAGAAAATTAAGAGAGGCTTGCTGCAGACTTCTTTGGAAACGTGGGTCAAGTAAGAATACAATAATACAAAAAGCAACAACTGTGCAACATCGTGCCATCTTCATACTGGTACTTGGGTCTGTCTGGGTGGGATTGGTCTGGGGACTCCTGGCCCTTGTCTGTGAGGTTGAGAAGCAGGTCAGTTGAGTCATGATAAGTTTTATGCCAGTGAAATAACAGAGAGAAAGGGGTTTTCAAATACATAGGAACTAGATTTTTCAACATTTTCTGAAGTAAATGGTGTTTGCCAGCGCAAGGGTGCTGCTATGTGGTTGCTTAGGTGCTGTAGGCATGTTGCTATGCATTTGCTAGGATATTCCGAGTGGTTTGTTCGCTTACTGGCCCATGTTTTTGATCATTTATATAGCTAGATTTGCACTGCTGTTGGTAGATTGCGCTGGTCATTATGGAAATGATCTGGCTGTGTCTGTGTTCTTTAATGTGTGCACTGTCAGTAAATCACACAGAATTTTCTCCTCCCATCGGCACTTTTATGGAATTGTGCTCTAATGCTAATTTGCCCTGATTAGTAAATCTGGCCTTTGTGTGTCTCACAATTCAGACTTTGCTTTCTCAGTTATTATAAACTCACAATTCTAAGAGGAATTGCAAATCTACTTTTCTTTTTCTCAGATTTGCGAGATTATTTCTCACAATTTTGAGTATATCCTGCAATTCGGAAAAAAAAAAACGTTAGAATAATGGGATATAACAGAATTGCGAGAAAAAAGTCAATTTTTCATATTCATTTATACAGTATATTCTTTATGATTTTTTAAAATGTTATTATATTCATATTACTGTCTTATGTTACTCATATACGCAAGTATTATTCATTTATTCTTTTTTATTACTTTTAATTCTATTTATACTCATATTCCATTGAAGTAGTATTTTCTCTTAAGATTTGACATATAAAGGTACATCTTGTCATGATTAAAAGATGTTTATAAGATGATGGAAACTTATTCTCAGCAAAAAAAAAAAAAAAAAAAAAAAATTATATGCAAGGATGTTTTCTAAATTTGTCTTCTCCTTCTCTGGGTACTAAGTGTTCTTTACCAAGAGCTGGTATTTGCAAAGTGATATTTGAATATTGCAAAGATCTGCTTTTTTCGCCCCAAAGGTGTAAAACCACAGCCCCATTTTTAATTTAATTTGATCTTATCTATTAATATTATCATGCGAACGTGACCTCGCTTTGACTTCAAGTTAATTTAGGTGGAGAAAAACATTTGGCAAAACGTATGTATTGACACAATGGATAAATTCATTTGTCGATCAAATATAAACATCTCATGTTAGAGGATGTAAGTCTCCTATATATATATATATATATATTTCCAATTGGCTTTTTCTTCTTTTCTTCTACACAGCACATGCTGCCTTTGTTTTCTTTTGACTTCTGAAGACTGTTTTACCTCAATTTATGTTACTGTCTCAGAAATTTTGGCAGAATATACTCAGCTTGGATTTGTAATCATTTTTTAATCTTTTTCCTTTAATTAAAATTTTTCATTATTATCATCTGTAAGTTTTAACATTTATAGCTTTGTTTTCAATAAATTACAATTTTACTGAAAGACTTTGTCTGCCTGGATCTCTCCATTTTTATCAAAGATAAACACCAAACATGTGATACTTAAAGTCTGCATGAAGTGGCTTGATGAGCAAAATATTTCTCAGTGCTTTAACATTATTTTCTGACTGAAACAAGAAATCAGGTTGGGACATTACAAAGGCTCAGGCCCAGTCTTTACAGTCCTCTAAATTAACCAGGTTTCAGTGGAAAGGTTTCGTCCTCTACATAGTGCCATTCACCATATAGAAAATAGTGCCTATGAACAGAAACTGAAGTGCAGAATTAATGTCATCAAAACTGTTGATCCATATTGTTGAAAAAGATTTTGAATGCATAAATCTTCTAAATGCAAATTTTGCCATTGTTTTGGGAACACTAGCTTAAACTTCAGTTTTACTTTAATGGGGACTTTATTGTTAAAGGTCTGTTGCTTGCCTTGGCAAACACCACCAATAAATCAATAGAAAGGATAGAGAACTTAGGTTGGGTTTGATATTTCTAGTGCTAGTACCTTAGTTGAGTTACTGAGGTATCCACTGGATAAGGTGGCTGTAAGAAACAAATGAAGTGGGCAAAGTTACCATAAAGATGATCAGCAGAAGATGGCTTACTATTAACCATTAAAAAAAATCCTAAATTAAGTGTTATTTAGCCAGGGTGTTTCATAAGAGTAACTTCAGTGTGTTGTCAGGACATACAGTTATAGAATTGTTCAAATGAAAGCAAAGCATACTGAATTTATCAGTAATTTCTGGCACATCTCTCAACAGCTCATATGTATCAGTGTATTTGTAGCCCTGTTTCTTTTGTTAGTTTCAGGTCAGGGTTAGGGCAGTTAGTATTTTTCATCTTTTGGAAGTTTAATGAATTGTGTGAGTGGTTTACTGTGTAAAACAGGGTTATTATCGTTAACTAAAACCACACATGCAAAATTCTTGAAATAAAATTAACTTTAACTGAAATAAAATACATAAAAAGATGGCAAAATGACATTTATCATTTTCGTTTAAAGTTTAAATACTAAAATAACTAAAATGAAATAAACTAAAACTAATAAATATTATAGACAAATTTAAAAATAGCAAAACTAAAAAATGACAAAAACACAAAATGAAAATTTTAAGTGAAAACAGAAGATTAAAAAAGTAATTCAAAATATTAACAAAAACTACAATGGAATATCAATGATACTAAAATAACATTGGTTTGAACCTCTGTCCTTGACTGTGGGGTGGACACTCTTGCTGTATTGCTGTTTGCTTCCACATTTGACTGCACATTCGATGGACCGTTTGTTGCATTCGTTGACCTGTCGTGAAATATTAACCAAAAATATTCATGTCAGAAGATTTGGCAACAATTTTCAAACTGAATTCACCAGTTGTGTTGCAATATTTCAAACCTGCACCTTCTTCACATGCCACTCGCAATCCAATTTAACCAGGAACTCATGCTATGTGTATCTAAATGAAGTCAGTCATGATTCAGTTCAAACATGCCTCCTTTCTATGCAACTAAGGCTCAGTACAGAATGTGCCAGTCTGACACAATTAGCATGACGTTATTATCCTTCACAAAGAAAGCACTGGTGTATGTTTTATAGTCATCAGCAGCAGCAGACATTTTTAATCTTGGGATGCTGGTCTAAAAATATTACTGCTCGCTCTCTTTTAGCTATTGACTGGGCACATTTCTTTCTTAAGGTGCTATTTCTTCAGCACTGTTTTGTGGCCCTGTTCGTGCCATTACCCGATTTTCTTTATTTCTTTAGAGAGTTGAGAGAGGCACTTTTATAATATAAGAACCTCTGTTAAATACGCTTTTAATACTCTGTGGAATCCTCCTGGATTCCAACTGGAATTTGAGGAATCAGAATTCTGTTGTAAACAGAATCAGATAAATCGGATTGTGGGTTTACACGACTCAATACTCTGAATATTCTGCTTAATATTGGAATATTAATGTGCATGTAAAGCAGTCATTGTTTACTGGTGAAATAAGCAATATAGAATATCAAAGATTAAACATAAGTTGTTTGACCTTTGGTTTTTGGAAGGACGGTGCTTTGTACAGCTTTTGAGACTGTCTCTTTTGAACACGTAGAGCAAAATGATTATTAAGACCACCAAAATTGGCACCACCAGAAGAAAGAAGATCAAGAGTCCATCTCTCAGGGAGTAATCTATGAGAAAAGAGTTTCAAAGGGATGATATAACCATTAAAACATGTTGGTGTGCGTTTTGTTTATTTAGAGAGTGAGACAGAATGAGTGTGCTTTTACCGATCTGTGCAGGGCCGCTGTCGATACTTCCTCCTCTGCCAGCTCTGTCACAGTTGGGTGGAGCCCAGCCATTATTACAATGACAATGGAACTGATCATTACACACCTATGAAAACACCACACCATTGAAAACCAATTAGGGTTGATGAATTGCTTATTTAGTGAGAAGTGTTTTCTACATGGGGTTGAAAAGTAAGTGGGACTAAAAAGTAATAAGGATTGACTTGCACTGATGAATCATTCACATTAACACCAGGAACATGGATTTTAAAAATGTAGTTAGTAACTTACTCCATTACTGCTGCAGTTTCTCTGGGTGTCACATTTCTGACTCTGATCCAGAACTGAAGAATTCAAACACGTAAAGTCCAAACACGCCTGAGAGAGAGAGAAATACAGGACTCAACTGTTAGTTTAAAGGTTATAGATTATAACAAAATGAGAGTATCAAACTCCAAATGGTACATATTTAAAGACAGTGTTGGGGGGTCACACATTACAAGTAACTCGAGTTATATAATCAGGTTACTTTTTTCAAGTAACTAGTAAAGTAACGCATTACTTTTAAATTAACAAGAAAATACCTGAGTTACTTTTTCAAATAAGTAACGCAAGTTACTTTGTTTTCCTATTTATTCACTGACACATTTCCTGTCCCTGTGTTGAGAGAAAGTGGGAGTAAGTGCAGAGGTAAGGCCCCGATATACTTCAAACGAAGTTCGTTTTCGTTCTTCGTTTGGGGGCAAAAAGAAGTTCGAAAAGGCTGAGCGACGGTATACTGTTTCCGAACATTCCGACACCCCCGCGCTGCTGGAGGCGGGGTGTAGATTAATGTAAACATGACTCGCGACGCTCGCGCCTATGCCCCAAACACAACAACGATGGTGTATCTAGGTGTGAGACGAATAATATATTATAGGCAAAAGAATAATGATTAGCAGCAGTTCAGAGTCAAGTATCATATTTGCAATACAAAAGACCCATTCCATAATCAGCCCTTTAAGTGTCGATGGCTAATAGTCTGAAAACATGATGTGGAAAAAAAATATCAATAACATAAACATATTTGTTACTTTATTTTATTAGTGTTCATTTATTTTATTAAACTGGATAAATTATTACACCTTGTTATATTTTATGTGGTGTCATGATTTGATAAAAACAAAGGTTTATTATTGTATGTTTCTGTGGCATTTCACGTATTGTATACCATTTAAATTCGCTTATTGAAAGAACAACAACATCATCAGCAGCAGCAGCAGTATGGTGTAACATTTATTTGATACTCAGGTATTTGGTACTTGCTACCTTATATTTTTACTCTTTCCTTTCATTATTTTTATGGCTTTGGAAAACTTGTCTCGGGTGTTTCTCTGCGTCGCTTTTTGCATAACTCCGGGTCGTCAACACCAAGCTTCGTTGCAATTTCTTTTTAGGAATTAAATGCTTTCTCTGAAACTTTAAAGTCTCTCCGCGAGCGATTGTACAGGTGCGGATATATTTGTGCCATCTCAGCTATTCGACACAGTGTACTTATGTTGCTAGTGATTTGGAGAAAAAATAATAATAAATCGCAAGTCAAAGAAGGTGGAGTTTCAGAACACACCCACCGACTGCGTAACCACCAATGGTAGCTCAAAGGTGTTTAGGAGCCCAAACGAACACACCCAGAAAGTTCGCTTTGGTGAGCTGTTTCAAACTGTCGAAACAAACTCAAAACGAACTTAGTTTCGGCCAATTTTGTTCGAAATGACGTCATATCAGTTCGTTCTTCGATTTCGTTTGAAGTCGGGGCCTGTAGAGACATTTTCTTCAGCCTGATGCTTATTAATTTCACTCTTGGTGTGAAAGGGCCTTTACAGTTGGCAAAAATATAACTTTTGGGTTTTCTGTTATTAAAAATACATAAGCAAGCCTGGCCCAGATGACAAAATGTAAAGCAAAAGTAACGTAATGGATTACTTTCCATAAAAAGTAACGAAGTAATGCAATTAGTTACTTTTTTTATGGAGTAACGCAATATTGTAATGCATTACTTTTAAAAGTAACTTCCCCCAACACTGTTTAAAGATGTTCAAATGACACTGTTCAAGTGACCACGTTGGTTCAAGAGTCCATTTAAAATCACAAATCTGTGCTGTAGTTATTCAAACTAGGGATGCTCATTTAGGTTAATTTTCCTGACTGACAACCTCTGCTCGTTAACCAAACATTAACCGTTAACTGATAAAATTAGAATAATAAATTTGTATTAAATAAAAATAGAATGGACAAGTATCTGTGATGATACATAAAATATTTAATTTTAACGTGCAAACAGCAGCATATAGAGCAACAGAGCAGCAACAAAAACTGGATTCACATATCTTCAAATAATCACTCACCAGCAGCGCTTCTGAGAACAGAGAAAATCAGAATAAAATAATATAAATAAAAATAGAATAAAATAAATATGCCTACAATAAATATATAGCCTATAAATTAAATAATTATCTAATTAAAGGCTGGAATACACTACACGACTTTTAAAATCTGAACAGATTTTTAAAACACTAGGTATCATACACTTACCGACTTTGTAAATAGTGACAAAGGAAAACTGGGCATCATACACTATGCGACTGAAGATCATACACTACCAGACTTTAAAGTTTTTCCGATCACAACGAACTCATGCAGAAACGTGCACCTTGTTGCTAGGAGACCCATGACAAATGAAAACATATGTGTTCTAAAATCGGCTGAAAATATCAAACACGTTTGATATCCTCCGACTGGATGGAATCAAAGTCTGAAGCTAAGAAATCAGAGTCTGTGAAAATTCTTACTGTCGGTTAACGGTTAAACAGTCAATATGAGCATCCCCAGTTCAAACTAATTGTCTGTTAACTTTAAAGTAATTGATATGAGTAAAATATGTCTGAAATGTTCCAATACAGGTACAATATCAAAACTTTAAAACGATACAATAACCCTACAAAACAAATGACTTGTTTTCTCCATTCTAACCTTTCCAGGAGCGCAGACTGAGCCAGTTTTGACATAAGCTGGATCTGGCACATCCGGACCCATGCTGAAGTCAGCATTCATGCAGGTGATTGTGTTTCCCTCTATTTTTACTACGCTGACCGTCGCTCCTGGTGGTGGGTGGTTGCTGTCGAACACGCATTGGACTTTTCCACACATAGCATTTCTGGAAAGACAGGAAGTATAAATTCACTCAGGACCTGAGACAGCCGAGTTATTTTACAAGAGCATGTTGCAAGCCACATCTTCCCAATTCAGCATTCATAAATAAAAATAACTATAAAAAGTTCATAAATTTTAAACTTTTTATCAAAACACTAATGTTTTTCGATTAGAAGCAAACAATGACAGTGTGTCAAAATATACATATACATGAAAATGAAATGAGGTACTCACTGCACTTCACAAGGTTTCGGATTAGTCCCAGAGTATCCACAGTTCCCAAAAGTATTGCCAAGAGTATTAACATGACTAAAGCACTTATCATCTGCTTTAGTTGCCGCTGAATAGCGAGAGATACAGAGAAAAAAAAGTAACACATGAATTCAACCATACAACACAAGCTTTGTAAATAAAATTGGACTTTGTCCGCATACTGACAGGCAGAAAGTGACATATGATCACCCAGTATATAGAGATAAAAATGAAAACAATGAGACGTACCTGAGCCAAAAAGCTGTTTGCACTGGTAGTCAAATGTCTGGCAACGGCCCTCAAAGCAGAAGGCTGCATTATTGGCACACGGGAGGCCGTCCATCATGTAGAAATCTGCGGGACAGAATGGAGACGTTCCACCGCAGTACTCCGGCAGATCACACAGGTTGATGGACGGTCTGCAGGGTGTGCCGGCCACATTGATCTGCTCACAATAAACCAGTGTTACACTGTTACAAAGATCTTATTTCACTTTTTTTAAGAATAAACATCATTAAAGTTTTGTTCATTAGTTATTTACATATACATTCATATTAATCCAGTTTTGCTTCTCACATAAATGTACCTTATTTAAGGATGTCAAGGCTTTTATACTGGACAATAAGACATTCATAAATGACTAAGAAATGGATTTTTTGCAGTGCAAGAAAATTAATAGAGGCCAAATAAATAATGTTTTTTTGTTGTTTTTTTCTCCATTCAGCATTAAAGGAATTATTCCCCTACAAATAGAGGTGTAGAGGAGTTTGCTTCTTCATCACAAACTCATTTTGAGAAATTTAACACAGGATCCTCTGCAGTGAATGGGTGCCATCAGAATGACAGTCCAAACAGCTGATAAAACATTAGAATAATCAACAAGTAATACACACGACTCCAGTCCATCAGTTAACGTCTTGTGAAGCAAAAAGCTGTGTGTTTGTAATAAATCCATAAAGATATACAGTCAAACCAAAAATTATTCAGATACCAGATATAATTTTTGATATTATTCTACTAGTGAGTGCAGGACACTAAACTGTGACATATTATACCCAAAGATTCTTCATACAGTGGACTACCAGTAAAACTGATAAAAAATTTGGGACCAAAAATTTGATTTGACACTTTGACCTGACCATGTTTTGTTACATAACTTTCTATCAAAGTTATCTGACATTATCAAAATGAATTTGTTCTGACACAGTTTAACTCTTGAGTTCTTGTCATATTTTATTACCATTTTCTAAACTATAGTGAATAAACTGTGATAATGTGAGAAATGTTGAAGGTGTCTCAATAAATTTTGGTTTGACTGTATTCAACTTGACAAACCATTGCTTTCAGCTAAAATATGAATCCATAATACTGCTTTCTCCAGTGAAAAAAAAAACTGTCTGGTGTGAATGAGACAAATATATATAGATCAAGTACTGTTTATATAAGGAAAACAGTCTAAAACTGTTCTAAACAAATACTTTGGTGTATTTTAATGTGAGAGGACAACAGAAGATGGACTTTTTCACTGAGGGAAGCATTATATGGCTTATGGACTCTTATTTTGGCCAGAAGCAATGGTTTAACATTAAGTAATGGACGGGAGTAATGTGTATTATTGTGATGCTTTTATCAGCTTGGACTCTCATTTTGACGGCACCCATTTACTGCAGAAAATCCATTGGTGAGCAAGTGATGTAATGCTACATTTCTCCAAATGTGTTCCGATGAGGAAACATTTACATCTTAGATGGCCTGATGGTGAGGAAATTTTCAGCAAATTTTCATTTTTGGGTGAACTACTCCTTTAATGTTTGGCTTAGTCGGTACTAATTATAATTTGCATTATATAAAACAGTAGAATACTTCAATGTGTAGGTGTGTGATGAGGGGTCTAACCTGACAGTTCTCACAGCAGCTTCCTGCGGCACAGGCCGAGCCCTTAGTGAGGGTGCATGTAGCGGCATCACAACACTTATTAGTGCACTCCTGCAGCACAACAGCAACACTGCATTCAGTACAACAATACTAAAAAGCTCTGGACTGCAACACAGCCAATCTATTTTATTTTTTTAAAGGATTTAATGGTGTCTTTGTCTTTCCTTTAGGTTAAACAAAAGTAGAATATACAGGACAACCAGTTAGGTCAGATTAAGAAAACATAACACATTTGACTTGAGTATTTCCTGCAGGATCATTGTATTCATCAGAATTGAATACTGTGTCCAAGTGGAGCAAATGATTCCATTTTGATTTCATATATATTCTATAGCTGTCTAGTAATTTATGGGTGATGACTGAGCTTATAATACATGCGATAGTCGTATGTATGGTTGTGCTGAGCACTAAAAAACAGACATAAATGACCTGCGTGTCTACATAGACCACTTTATAAACTCATACTGGAAAAAAAACAACTATAATTGATTACAACTCACAATATTGCTATGGAAATATTAAAAAGACTTTGTACAAGTGGACTTTAAATGCTTCTATTGAGACTGAAGCTTTGACTGTGTTCTGTTAAACAGGAAATTAAACCTCTGAATTTTAAAACATACTTGTGGTGTGCCACAGTCGCACTCCTCTCCATTCTCTAGAATGCCATTCCCACACCTGGGAACGGAGATGATGTTGTCTTGAGATGGTGGGTTCCTCAAACATGCCCCTCCACCTCTCTGAATCAACCTCTCGAAAGCTTTCTCACTGCAGTCACTGAATGTAGTCGCTCCTCTGCATTCACACCAAGACACAATATCACACACATCAAGGACAGCAGGAAGGTTTTCGTAAAAGCCCCCAGTTTTCTCTAATTAAGGTCAACATGAAACATTCTACACCCATTTTACTTTCATAATCAGATGTATGTCTGAGTCCAACAAGATATTCAACCAAAAAAAGTAACACCGGACTAGTGGAATTGAGGTCAGCTGGAAAGGATTGTTGTTGAAAAACTAATTTTGGTCACACTTCAGGACCAATTCTTACTATTACTATGACTTTTGTCTCAATAAATTCCTAATTTGCTGCTAATAGTTAGTAAGATAGTTAAAGGGGTCATATGATGTTGCTAAAAAGAACATTATTTTGTGTATTTGGTGTAATGCAATGTGTTTATGTGATTTAAAGTAAAAAAAAAACATTATTTTCCACATACTGTACATTATTGTTGCTCCTCTAAGCCCCGCCTTTCTGAAACGCATCGATTTTTACAAAGCTCATCATTCTGAGAAGCGAGGTGTGCTCTGATTGGCCAGCTATCCAGTGCATTGTGATTGGCTGAATACCTCAAGCGTGAGACGGAAATGTTACGCCCCTCACCGTATTATTATGGCATTTCACGGCGCGACCACACAAAAACAATAAAACCCATTACAAACGAGGCATTTGTTGCATCCAGTGGGGACATAATTACTGATTATAATGACTTATACTGTCTTTTTACACGTCGCGTTGCATCGCGCCGCGTAAACATTACCATGTCTGCATTTGTGATCGGAGAAACGACAAACAGGCACTACTCTACACAGCTCAAAACTCACGTTTGATCGTCAGTGTCATAAATGTACTTACAGGCTGTGAGTCAGAAGCGCCGGACTGTCCTTGCAAAGTTGGAATTGCCCCTCTTTATAGAAACAGCCTTTGAGCAAGCTAGCATTGTAGCTTCAAAGTTCAGGAAACAGTCCTCCATAAAATGTGCCGCACACACTCGAATATTTGCGTTGCACTGCTCTGGAACAGTGTTGTAAATACAACTTAACCACTGATTTCTAGTTGTGTCCTCTTTTGGAAGCCCAAACAATGTACTTTCGCTTTCACAATGAAACAGCGTCTCCAGGACATGGCACCGGAAGCAGCAGCAATACTACAGCGAGAATAATAGTTCTGCCTTCTTTCATTGCGTATACATTTGGGCAGTGTTATGACAATCTCCCCACATCGTGACGTAGACATGTGGGGGCGTGTTTGAATGAGCCGTTTTAGGGGGGCGTGGCAGAGTCTTAACTTTTATAAAGAATCTCTTTTGTTTTGAGACTTTAGTCTTTGCAACTTCAGGGATCTTATCTATGCACAAACAGCTTGTAACACTCCAAAGAGAAAGGAAAACTTGAAATCGCATTATATGACCCCTTTAAATTTAGGTATGGGGATCTAAAATACAGTCATGCAAAATAAGGCATTAATATGTGCTTTTAAGTACAAAAAAAAAATAGCCAAAATGCTAGAAATTTGCATGCTAATTTGTAAGAATTGGTCCCTAAATCAAAGTGTTACCCAAATTTTGCTGAGAGATTACAAAGGCAAAAAATGTTTTTAATAATGACCTTGGAGGAATTGTGCACAATGAGACCATAAATGTGTAATCAGTAAGTCACAAAAAACTATATTTCTTGTTGAGTTAAGTTACCACTATCACATTAAAAGTTTATTTACATGATTTGCATTTTAAGTTTTTACTTTTAACACAATTTTAACAATCCTTTTGTTTATATGTAATTATTGTATATTAAATTATTTATTATAATATATAATATTCAATAAATATATTTGATGTACTAAATTAAATTATTTAATATTTATTTTTTAAAAATATGCTATTTGTTTTATTGTTAGTTATTATTTATTATTTGGGAAAACAACATTGAATAAATTAGTAAAATGTGTATTTTCAAAATCAGTTTCAAATCAGAAAACTATTTTGTATATTAAGGATGCCCATTAGCATTTTATTTATAATGCCTTTTAACAAATTCCTAAGCTAAATTTAAAAACTTAAAGGGAATTTCCCTAAAAAAATAAAATAAAATAAAATGATTTATATATATATGATATGATATGATATGATATGATATGATATGATATGATATGAGACAACAGAAGCCACTGACCCA
The DNA here is from genome assembly GCA_021397915.2 of Tor tambroides. Lineage (NCBI taxonomy): Eukaryota > Metazoa > Chordata > Actinopteri > Cypriniformes > Cyprinidae > Tor > Tor tambroides. The sequence continues at coordinate 122,439 of JAFVLL020014551.1, read as the reverse complement.
GCAGTGGGTGCCATGATGCAGCTCCCACAGTTACAGCCAGTGATGTCGTGACTCATGCCCAGGTTATGGCCCAGCTCGTGAGCAATCACCGTAGAGAACGACTGCAGATTGTTGTTACTAAACTGTAATAATACAACATTGAAAATCAAAAAAGAACATGACATTAGAGTTCATTTCCTGCATCTGTTATATGCATCTAAATGTATTTGCTGCAGGTATGCAGCGGCACAGACAATTAAAACAATTAAAAGAAACAAATACAGGCTTGATTTGGTCACATTTTAACATAATTAATCATTCCTTGTCTTCCTTCAGGCAGCAAGTTCACAAACACATCTTTCTATCAATAAATCATGCAGGTTTTAGATTAGAGCTTTCTGAAAACAATCAGCCCTGAAGGCTTCAGAATACTTAAGAGCGTTCTAATATAGTCAAGTTTTATAGTATTAGTATTATGGTCAAAATGACTGATGCAGTAAAAATGTTCTAACCACATTGATTCCTCCTCCGCTGTTCACAGAGCACACAGTCCCTACGAAGGCCATGCCAAGCACACCTCCAGTGTACGCTCCTGAACGGCCTCTTTAAGACACAGAGACACAGACTGTGTTACTCAGAATACACAGGTCTGATATCAATGACATCTTGTGTCATCTCTGAGGACCAAAACAAATTAACTGAAATGGTAAAGACTTCATTCTCCAACTGTAAATGTAATTTGGAGATTTCGGAAAGTGAGGATTTTTGCTAAAGGCCCATTACATCAAGAAGATATCTATGAGGATATCTAAAAATAAAGAAAACCATTCTAATTTTAAAAAGAATAGCACCACACCACAACTATAACAATAATAGCACTCGTGGTGTTGCTCATAGTGTTGTCTATTTCCTGTTTCCTCTTCCCTGATCATTCTCACCCTGGCTTCATCCAAAATCATAATCACTTCTTTTGAATTATTTAAGTACTTACTTTGTAAGTTATAAAAGTATGTTCTATTATAGTATGATTGTTTGTAGTATGAATGACAACATTCATCTTGTTGTAATTGTCATGTGATGTTAACATTGGAGAATGAATGATGATGTCAAATTAGTGATTTAAAAAGTGGGTGGAGGATTTGTATTGTTTAACACACTGAAGAAGGCCTTTGAGCCGAAAACGTTTGTGTCCTTGTCCTATTGGTGATAAATGTATAATAAAACGAAAAGAGAAGACTGTTTCATGAGAGTGCGGATCATGGTTTTGTATAACAAGCGATTTAATGGATTGACGCACCTAAACGAAAGATTTAGTGGCGGAAGGGTGCAGTGCAAACAGCTTTGTGGAACTGTATTTACACATCTTGATTCATTACTTTGCACAAATAAACTTCTGGTACTCATTAAGTGGTAAATAGGCAGTTGCAAGTGTTTTACAAAAAACACATACTCCTCTCTCTACCACTAAAATGTAAAACACTTTATGTTTTACTGCCAAATTCTGTGTAATGTAATATCTAATTAATTTAACTTAAACTAAAATGTTTTCTTCAAAATCTCAAGACTTTGAGATTTTGAAGCCACTGAGTTCCTAAACATGATGAATGTCTGGGACATGCTTAGACAAAAATACAGCTCAGATGCAGTATTATAGGTAGTGTGGATTTAGTGTTCATTAAGAGCAATAAGTTTTGGAATTTTCCAGACCTTCGCCTTCACACTTTGGTCCTGTCGCATAAACTCTCTCAAGTAGCTAATTGTGACAGGCCTAAAAGTTGAGCTGCTGGATCCATGAATTGGTTATGTGAAAACAATCAGGGAATAAGAAACAAGAACTAGACATCAAAACAAACTAAAGACTAAGAAACAGATTTACTAAACAAGGTAAATTAGCAAGAGACCACAGGCCCATAAAAGCATTGATGGGATTCGAACATAGACACACTAAACTCATGTCTATAATGACCAACACAGTCTGCCAAGAAGCACAAATCAGCAACTATTGCAGCCATGTCAACTGCAAAATGGATTAAGACATGCTTTTTGGGGCATGACATAAAAGCACAAAGTAAATTGACTATCGCAAACCTTAGTAAAGGATGTTTAAATCCATTTTGCCATCTAAAAGGTAAATCTGCATGAATTTTTGCTTTGCTGAATGTATTTGGATTACATTTATTACTTTCATGTACAGCACTTTGGTACTTAATGTGGTTTCTGAGAGTGCTCTAGAAAAAAAAAAAATTGAGTTGAGTTGAGTTGAGAGTTGAGTTAAATCTGGCCCTAAATGACAAAACAGTGCAAGCAGCTAACTGGGTCGGACATGACCACACTGGGCCAACCAATGGTGTGAGTTTGGAGTGGAATTTCCTTTTATTTGACTAACAGCAGATCTTCAGGAAACAATCATTGCTCAAGAGTGAACAAATATTTTATTGAACTATTTACTGAAAAAACAAAGCTACAGGATGTGATGGAGTACTTACACAATAAGCTGTCCCACGTCATGCCTAAGCTGAGGTAACAATTCTGTCTTTCTCCACTGCACAAACCTGCCCAACACTTCCCCAGGATTGCCATCTACATCGAAAGGGTTCTCCTTATCAAAAATCTTCAAGCCAATCAGTGCTATCCGGATATTCAGCTGTTTGTAGTACTGCGGTGAACACAAAAACAGCCACAAATATTTAATTAGATCAGTCTATAAACTTCAGTCACGATAAGAACTGCCCAGACATACATTACAACAGTCTTAACACATTACTGACTGAGTATAGGGTTGGGCTTATCCTAACAATAACCTTATTTGTAGCTATAATTCTTACCGTATCCAGCAAGTTGGCCAACTGGACCATCTCGTTACGCACGGCAGTTTTATCGCTGTTCTTAAAGACGAACTGAGAACAGATAAACACACCTGTCAGAACTACACAATGGTGACAAAATAATTCCAAAATCACAGATTTCTAATGGCTAAAACTCACCCTTTGGTGATCCACTACTAACACCAACTCCACATATTTGGTCTGAGGTAAGTTCCGTTTTTTCTGCAGATTCAGTAGATTAAGTGACATGTCAAATGTGTTTGTGCAACATAAAAATGTTGATATAACAACAAGACATATTTTCCAACCCGTAAAAACATGGACATGTCAGCATAATGAGACTGGTCCTCGCTGGAAGACGTTTCATTGGCCAGTCCACATACAAATGGCTCTGACTGACTGTCCTTCAACAGGAAGAGGAGGTGTTCATTGGATTTGGAGTGCAAGATGGGTTCCAGCCCATAGCTGTTATTACCAATGAGAATGATGCCCCTGAAACACAGTGTACAATGGTTACAACCTAATGTTTGACCTAAAGGCCCTTTTTGTAGCTCAAAAAACATTAATACTGTAACAGGTTGATAGGACTTTTGCTACTTTTATGAGAAGTGATCTACTTAACAGAGTGTACACTCAGTGCAAATAATCCTAATCTTGTTGGCAAAGGCTATTTACACTAGCTCTGTCATCCACTGTCTGGTCGAGCAAGACAAACTAAGAAACCTGTCTGATAACAGGAGCAGTGGCATGGAGAGTAAAGATGCCGTACATGTACCGTTGCTTGGCAAAATTCAGACAACGCAGATTTCGTTAGTGTTCGAATTGGCCATACGAATACACTGCGTTCAACAACGGAAAGCTGCTGAAGCTGACTTCTGTGTGAGCTGTGTTTTATTCATTTTGCCTGTGAAATCTCACCGAAAGTTTTGCAAATGTGACCATGCATGTAGTATATAGTGTAGTATTTGATTCCATTAGGCATAGGGACATGCACATTCCCAATAAGGTGTCATCCATTTATAATTTTACTAAATACAATCATATTCACTGAATATATTGTTATTAATGCATATTGTTATACAAAGTACATTACATTGAGGTGCAAACAGTATCTGCCACTATTTGCACGGAGTATAAATGGCATCTAACACTATTCACACTTAAGCCACAGACGATGGTCATAATATGATGTCAAACTCTGTGGGATCTTTTTTTAAAAGCATAATTCAACATATAATACAACAAAAATGTTAAAAAAAAAAAAGAAAAAGAAAAGAAATCCACTCCACTTTATTGCAATTCTGCAGATTTAAACCCAGCTAAGACGTCACGCCATGACACATCTTTTATTTGTCACACACCTTCACTTGACACAAATTCACAGGTCAGAGTTCACCAAACTTTGGAATGTAGTAAAATTCGCATGAGCTTGCATTTCCTGTGTCCAGCATTGGTATGTGCAAAAATGGAAGCCAATGGAATGAAAAGTGTAGTGTGATGGCCCCTTTCGTACAAATAGCATCTAACTACTTAAAGGAAGTGCGATAAAAACACATTTTCACTTACTATAGACTGGTTTACACACTGCTGTAGTACACTTTTGTCAGTTATTTGTTTAGATTGGTTAATTGAATTTTTATATGTACACACAGAAACAACTTTATCTTAATATGTCAGATGATCATATCAAAATAATTTAAAGAGAAAATGTCAAGTTAATTTCAGAATTAATCTTATCACACAATATTGTGAACAAAAATACATGAAGTACTGTACAGTCACTTCCAACAAAACAAAAGGATTAATATTAAATAGAGGTCATATTTAACTTAGAGGTGCAAAATGCCTTTGAAATGTCTAACTAACTTCTAGAAAGAAATATCAGTGTTTGCACAACAAAACAAAGATTAGCATTAATGGAAAGCTTAGATTTTAGGTTATACACAAGAATCAACACAAAACGCAATGATCTGTTTGCATTGTAGACACAGCTAGATTGTTAGATGTATTAAAAAATATGCAAAAAATTTTTATAAGGAAGACCAACTGCAAAATGCATTTAAATGGAGCCTGCAGGTTAAAGCTGGATATTTTTGGGATGTTCAAAAATACTTTCTATATGCAGGTATATGTGTTTCATAACATTGCTTTGTCTGTTTACATGACGGAATGTTCATTTCTGGCTCAACTATTAATGAGTTTGACCAATGTCAGACAGAGGGAGTGTTAAGGAAACCTGTTTGAAAACAATCCATGTTTTCACAGTTGTGAGTTGCAAATGTGAAAATTGTGGAGAAGAAAAGCAAGAAGAGGAATTTTAATACAGAGCTGCCTTGCTAGCACAGTTATAACTTTCAATAATCTAGTTTTAAAAAAAATGACATGGCACCCAACTAACAAGTCAGACTGCATTTTAGGCACTGAAAGTGTAAGCAACATGCTTACCTGAGACCTTCACAGGTACTAAGAGCTACGAGAGAGTCTTCATCACCCTCCACATGTCCTTGATAATGACAAAGCTCCTGGAACAAAACCACCAGCATTAGTACTAGGGCTGGACCAGAATATTCGATTATTCGAATATTTGTTCGGTGGGTTGGCATTCGATTTTCAATTTTGAGATTCGAATATCCCTTCTTTTTTTTTCTCTCTCTCTCTTTTTTTTCTTTTATTTTTTTTTCCCTCGAACACCTGGAACCCCCCGCGAAACGGTTCTCAACTTGTCCGCCTGGCTGAACATCTGCACCAGCAACAGACCGTTAGCCAATGAAAGACGTTCGTGCTGACCTATAGCATGCATATATGAGCCCGCTTCTATTATGAGCGCACTTGCCGCACATCTACATTTGAAATAATGAACTTAAGCGCGCAAAAGACGCGACATGTGAACGGACCCTCTGCTATCACAAAACCGAATGCGATGCATGCGTTTTCTTTCAGTCAACTGTCCCGAGATGCGAGCGAAAGTCTTGGGTCAGCGTGCAGTAGCTCTTGTAGTGCAGACGAGATGCGCCGATGTGAAGCGCTTTGAGAGAGTGAAAGAGAGAAGACGCAGATGACTGATTTAATCTGATATTTTGTGTGGATTTATTTACTCATCTAACCTACATGCTATATTCAATAAATGTTTGCAGGTATTTCCCTCATTATAAACTCGAAAGCTGCAGGAATGAGTAAAACTATGCGATATAGCCTACACACAAATTCAGGACCTGATTAAATATAACTCTATTATACAGAGATTTGTGAAATAAAATTCCATGACTTTTATAAAATGTTTCCAGGCCTAGAAATTGCTGTTTTAAAATATCATAGCTTTTCCAGGTTTTTCATGACTGTACGAACCCTATAAAAGCAACACGCTTTCAATCACTAAAGATTGGTCCTCTCTCTCCTCTAATCACATGGCGGATCCGTTACCCCGCTTTATTCCGGGACCTCTCAATTTACAAATTAAGCACTGGGCTACCTTATTAAAGTATTGCTTTTAACAGACCTGTGTGTTTTGTATCACTAGTGCAGTGTCCGTTCTCGGAGCATATAAGCCCTGCCCGCGTGAAGCACGCCGCCTCCGGCTCGCGCTGTTCTGTAGTTTATTAAAAGTTTATTAATTATGAACCTGTCGCGTGTCCATATTGCACCAAGATGCAACACTGGACTCCCTTGGGTCCGCAGCAACACACCTGCCACGCGTGAAGTCATTGGCTGAACGGTTCTCGACACAATAAAAAAGCAAACAGACAGACAGACGCACAGAGATTCCTGCCTTTATTAGAGAGAAGAATATGTTCAGCCCCTCCCTCCGAAGCTTCGAATATTCGGTGTTGATTACTATCGAAGCTTCGAAGCTCAAAAAATGGTATTCGGACCAGCCCTAATTAGTACAGCTCATTTTCCAATACTATGTCAAGGTTAATGTTTTGGTTAAATGTTTTCATAAAAAGACCGCATGACTAGATTGTTTTCAAGCCTAGGTGACCAAAGTCTACTGACTATAATGTATTTTTAACATACAATTTCTTCATTCTGAAACATGAAAAGTATGTAGTGGACAGTATAGACTCTTTTATATTTTATAAGTAATAAATCGGAAAAACAATTCTCACCAGTTTTTCTGTGCATGTTTTCCCTTTCTCCTGTACATCATGAGACAACACGACAAAGTCCTTCGATAAAAAGTCTCTGGGAGAGTAAGAGATCAAATTACAATTTTCGATACAAGAATGAACATTTCAGCCAAACTCCTTTTAAAGTTCTTACGTGTTCTTTGTCAGATGAAGTATATGTTCATGACCATCAATCCTGACCGAGTATGTAATGCTATCAGCATGTCTATCCTGAAATCAGACACATCATTTTCAACGATGGAAAAAACCCAACATTTTGAACTTACTTTCAGACACTGTTAAAAGTGCTTTATACCTGTGCAGGTGTGTGTGAAGGTTCTGCATGCCTCTTCCAGCGCTCATGAAGCAGCTGAGGTTTGACCACATCATACTTCTTCACATATGAAGTCTGATCAGTGGTCTGAACTATGAAAGCATATAACAAAAGAAGCAAATGAATACAACTGAAAGAATGTCTGAATTAAATATAAGAGTTTGATTTGATCATTTGCAGGAGCGAGTTTTGTTCAAATGAAGTATATTGATTATATATGTATGTATCTGCTATGTATATGTTAATAGATATGTCTATAGATATCTACGCTTATCTATCTGTATCTATATTTATAGACACCATTTTGTGATTTCATGTAGTTATTGGGCTAAACTGTTTTGGTAATAAACAATATAAACAGAGCTGTTTTTAAACAAGACCAAAACTCTAATAATCTAATATTAATCTAATTGAACCTAGTTAGATTAAGTTCAAAACTATCTATTGTTAATACGTCATCTTCCTTGTATGATGAATACAATACAATAGAGACTTGTACAGTACTTTTGTAGTTTGTTGTAGGTGAAACACGACGATTCCTTTTATCTTCCTCCATTGTGTGTAATAAATGAAGTCATGAGTATGAAAACATCAAGCATAAATGAGTGAATTTGTCTTACCTGGGCAAACCGCGAAGTTTGTGATAATGAGAACGCAGATGTAAAAGCGTCGCGTCATGATGTTTCTCTGGACTGACGCTTGATCTCAGGTGAGCGCGAGCGAGGGGCGTGTCCGAGCAGTCAGACAGGTGGAGCGACATTCTCGTATTATTCTTTTTCTGCCCTGCATGACTCTTCATTCAGAGCTATTTATAGATTTTAGATTTATAGATAAAGAGGGGGTATAGATAAACAAATTGGCTGATTTATTCCATACGCAAGTTATGCAAATATACGTGCGAAATAAATATATAAATGAATAATTAAATAGAAGGCCTCTACAGTAGCCTACTACTGCTCAAAAAGTTGAAATCAGTCTATGGAAACTATGATTACAGGCCTAGACACAATAAAGCCCTTAAGATAATTAATTAAAATGACCTTGGCCTAACAAGGTAATGTTCTGGTTTTTAATGTTGCACCTGATAGTATTGGGGATAGCCTTAACTTTAAATCTAATTGTAAATGATTCGCTTCTGATTTACTTTTACTTTTCTCATCACTTCAAAGAATCTCCTCCAATAGAAAATCTTTACAAAACATACAATTTTATAAAAAGTTGTAACTTTTATGATTGTAAAATGATTGTATGACTGACTGCATGATTATGCTTTATTTATTTATTTATTTATTTATTTATTATTATTATTATTTTACTGTATAACCACATGTTGTTATTTCTAACGTTTATGTATATCTTTCTGAGAGAAAAAAAAGTATATTCACAATGACACTGTTTATTCCTCCAGGGGGCGCTCGGAGCCGCGTTCATATTGAGCCACAGGCTATGTCAGGAACAAATGTAAAATTGTAATCTATCTTTTCAGTCTTTTTATTTTTTATTTGTTATTTTTTTTATTTGTTATTTTATTTTTTATTTTTTTATTCTTATTATTATTGAATTTTAACTGGGCAAAACACAGTCACAAAACATATAGATCCACATCCACAGATAGTTATACCTCTTTCATCTTACAACAAAAATCTATTAACTGTTACATTCACAGCACTCTGTGAACAGCCACCCCTTTCAGTAATGACCTTCTGTGACTTACCCTCTTTGTGGAGGGTGTCAATGATTGTCTTCTGGACCATTGCCAGAAGACAGCAGTCTTCCCCATTATTGTGGTTTCAAAGAACAGGATATATCTGGAATTTATACTATAGGGATGGTCATTTAATGAAACTCAAATGTAAATATTCTAATATTCTGAGATACTGGATTTTTGACTTTCATAAGCTGTAAACTCTAATTATCAAAATTAAAACAAAACAAAACAAAACAAAACTGTTGAAATGTTTTACTTTACATGTAATGATTCTAGAATATATGAAAGTTTCAATTTTTGAAATAAGTTACAAATAAAAAAACCTTTTCACGATATTCTAATTTTTTGCGATGCACCTGTATAAGAGCTTCAGAGCCAGTGAGACTTGTTTTATGATCAAAGTTTTTTTTTTTTTTTTTTTTTTTTTTTTTTTACCTGAAGCGAGGACTATACTATTTTATTTATTTATTTATTTCTCTCTCTCGCTCTCAAAAGTGTAAATGAGATGAGTGATGGAATCACGTTTTTTTCCCCTCAGCTTTTTTTTTTTTCAACAACATACAATAATACAACATACAATGTTTTATCAAGAAATAACATTAAAACGAATAAAAGGAAAATAAAAAGGAAAACGACAGAAAGATAAATTACAACAAATAAAACAGTTAGGGGAGGTAGTAAGTATAAAAGTTCAAAACAGTCATGAAATCACGTATGATTCGTAGTATTTTACTCAGGCACATGGATGGGTGTCTCTGTGGGTCCTGGAGCAGCAGCCGTCGCTGTTTATTCAGCATGTGATATTGTTGATGTGAATGGTCGTTGTTTGATTGAGTGCTTCTTATATAAATACTGTATTACTGCATTTATTAAATGGATAACAGTGCTAGCAGTGGAGCAATGGAGTGTTTTTATTTTGAACATTACAGCTAATATGTATTTTAACCGCTCACACAGCAAATTTATAGAGCGACAAAACTGAAATGGTTACATTTTAGTGTACGGTATATAATATAACTGACGCTAACGGTATAATCCAGAGAAAATTGCGGCTGGTGTGTGAATGATTTTTGGCTGGCAGTAAAAGATCATTTATCAGGATGTCCTCGAGTGAAGATGCTGTGATTTCTGCACGCAGCTCATGGCTGTGCTCATCACAGAAACAGCTGTCTGATGTTCTCACCACAACACAAGACAACAGCCCAAACGATGACTGCATGTTTGAAAATGACAGGTGAGCACGTTTCATTTGTTACTTCATCAGAACAGATTTGGAGAAATTTAGCATTACATCACTTGTTCACCAATGGATCCTCTGCAGTGAATGGGTGGCAAAACATCTGATTAAAACCATCACAATAATCCACACTCTGTTCTATCATTTAATGTGTTGAGAAGTGACAAGCTGTGTGTTTGTAATAAACAAATCCAATCAAGGCATTTTAAATTTAAACAGTTGCTTCTGGCCAAAATAAAGAGTCCATAATTGATGATAACACTTCCTCCAGTGAAGAAGTCCATCCCCTATTGTCTTCTCACCTTAAAATCCACCAACATATTTGTTTAGAACTGTTTTCGCTTGTAAAAGTTGCTTGATCTGTGCATACTTCTATAACTTTTAAGACATGTTTTTTTTTTTTTTTTTTTTTTTGTCATCTTAAGTCAAGGAAATAAAATTAATGTAAAGTATCAGGTGCCTTATTCATATATTTATGCATTCATTTTTCACAGGTGTGACCCTGTCTGTCTTGAGAGAGCAGAGGAGGGCTCGCCGTGTGTTGTCACACTTCTGTGCACACCGAACTCTGCATCTGTGATCAGCAGTCTTCAGGTCGTCAGTGAAGCCCGTACTATTGAAGTGTACTCACTGTCTGGAGAATACTGTGGCACCTGCCGTGGAGAAGGAGTTCAACGATCACACACTGATGGGTATATATTTATTTATTTATTTTTACACTTACTTGAAGGGAGATACTACAGGTAAGGAAAAGTATATTCTATACACACACACACACACACACATATATACAGTTTTCAAAAATTCAAAATATTCAAAATAATAATCTCAGAATTCATATAATTTTATTTACTTATTATTTTATATAATGTTCACTTCTACACTGGCACTGTTTAAAATTTGTCATATGCTGTTTTTCTAAAGTTAATGTTTTGCTAATATAGAAAATATGTACAGTGCCTATAAAAAGTCTTCATACCCCTTCATTTTTTTCACGGTTTATGTTGCAGCCTTATGTTAAACTGCTTTGAATTACTTTTTTTCCACATTAATCTACACTCCATACACCATAATGACAAAGCAAAAACAGAATTGTCACAACCTTGTATATTTATTTTAAAAAAACTGAAATAAGTACTTTGCATAAGTCTTCATACCCTTAAGTCAGTACTTACCTGAACAGCCTCAAGTCTTTTGGGGTATGATACGACAAGCTTTGCACATCAGAATTGGACAATTATCTGCCATTCTTCTCCTCATCTCTTCACCTCTCAAGCTCTGTCGGGATGGATGGGTGGATGGGACAGACACACATTTTCAGGTTTCTCCAGAAATATTTGATTGGGTTCAATCCCAGGCTGTGGCTGGGCCACTCAAGGACATTCACAGAGTTGTCTATAAGCCACTCTTGCTGTGTGTTTAGGGTCATTGTCCTGTTGGAAGGTGAGCCTTCTGCCCAGTCTGAGGTTCTGAATGCTCTGGACTGGGTTTTCATTAAGGCTCTCTCTATATTTTGGTGCACTGAGCTTTTCTTCTACTCTGATGAGTCCCTCAGTCCCTGCTGCTGAAAAACAGTCTCACAGCATGAGGCCGCTACCAACATGCTTTACTTTTGGGATGGTACTCTGCAGGTGATGAGCAGAGCTGGTTTCCTTCAAACTGAATTGCAGTTCATTAAACCAGAGAATCTTGTTTCTCAGAGTCTGAGGGTCCTTTAGGTACTTTTTTGCAAATTCCAAGTGTGTTTTCTTGTGTCTTCACTGAGGAGAGGATTGCATCTGGCCACACCAGCATAAAGCCCTGATCGGTGGAGTGTTGCAGTGATGTTTGTCCTTCTGTAGGTTTCTCCTACCTCCACATATGATTGTGGAGCTCAAATAGAGTGACCATCAGCTTCTTGGTCACCAGTCTAGACAAGACCCTTCTCCATGAATTGCTCAGTTTGTCCAGGAGGCCAGCTTTAGGAAGAGTCCTGGTTGTTCAAAACTTCTTCCATTAAGGGTAATGGAGAGTACATGCTTCTGTGAACCTTCAATGCAGAAGAATTTTTTTTCTGAACTCTTCCCCAGATGTGTGGTTTGATGCAATCCTGTTTCTGAGCTCTACAGGCAGTTTGTTTGACCCCAGGGCTTGGTTTTTGCTCTGATATGCATTTCAGCTGTTAGACCTTTTATTAAGATGTGTGCCTTTCCAAATCATATCCATTCAATTGAATTTGCCAAAGGTTAACTTCACTTGAAGTGCAGTAACATCTATAAGCAATATGAATGCTCCTGAGCTAAATTTCAACTGTCCCAGATAAGGGTATGTTTACTTATGCAATGGAATCATTTAAGTTTTTTTATTGTTAATAAATCTGCAAAGATGTTAAAAACCTGTTGTTATGGTGTATAGGGTGTAGATTGATGTGGGGGAAAAAAGTAATTTAAAGCAGTTTAACATAAGGCAGCAACTAGGGCTGGTCCGAATACCATTTTTTGAGCTTCGAAGCTTCGATAGTAATCAACACCGAATATTCGAAGCTTCGGAGGGAGGGGCTGAACATATTCTTCTCTCTAATAAAGGCAGGAATCTCTGTGTGTCTGTCTGTTTGCATTTTTATTGTGTCGAGAACCGTTCATCCAATGACTTCACACGTGGCAGGTGTGTTGCTGCGGACCCAAGGGAGTCCAGTGTTGCATCTTGGTGCAATATGGACACGCGACAGGTTCATAATTAATAAACTTTTAATAAACTACAGAACAGCGCGAGCCGGAGGCGGCGTGCTTCACGCGGGCAGGGCTTATATGCTCCGAGAACGGACACTGCACTAGTGATACAAAACACACAGGTCTGTTAAAAGCAATACTTTAATAAGGTAGCCCAGTGCTTAATTTGTAAATTGAGAGGTCCCGGAATAAAGCGGGGTAACGGATCCGCCATGTGATTAGAGGAGAGAGAGGACCAATCTTTAGTGATTGAAAGCGTGTTGCTTTTATAGGGTTCGTACAGTCATGAAAAACCTGGAAAAGCTATGATATTTTAAAACAGCAATTTCTAGGCCTGGAAACATTTTATAAAAGTCATGGAATTTTATTTCACAAATCTCTGTATAATTGAGTTATATTTAATCAGGTCCTGAATTTGTGTGTAGGCTATATCGCATAGTTTTACTCATTCCTGCAGCTTTCGAGTTTATATTGAGGGAAATACCTGCAAACATTTATTGAATATAGCATGTAGGTTAGATGAGTAAATAAATCCACACAAAATATCAGATTAAATCAGTCATTTGAAAAACAGCGTGGTCAGCTGGACCCGCGTCTTCCTCTCTTTCACTCTCTCAAAGCGGCTTCACATCGGCGCATCTGTCTGCGCTACAAAAACTACTGCACACTGACCCAAGACTTTCGCTCATCTTGGGACAGTTGACTGAAGAAAAACATGCATCGCATTCAATTTTGAAATAGCAGAGAGGTCCCTTCCCACATGTCATATGCGCGCATAAAGTTCGGTGATAAATGTAGATATGCTACCAAACATGCCCGCTCATAATAGAAAGCGGGCTCTATATATGCATGCTATAGGTCAGCGAAAAAATCTTTCATTGTCAGGTTTTTTCTATTTGTTGTAGTGCAAATGTTCGAGCGAATTTATTCTTGAAAAATTTTTCATTTACTGAAATTGCCAGGTGTTAAAAAAAAAAAAGAATATTCGAATCTCAAAATTGAAAATCGAATGCCAACCCACCGAACGAATATTCGAATAATCGAATATTCTGGTCCAGCCCTAGCAGCAACATAACAAAATGTGAAAAAATGAAGGGTTATGAAGACTTTTTATAGGCACTGTAAAGTAATAAATATCTTGGGTTCATAGGGGTTTTGACACAAAAAAATCGTTAAGTAACCTTTTAAATCAAAAAGTTCAATATAACATTCATAAAGTTCACATAACATACACAAATAACATCACTGAGTTGTTGATTTTATTCTGACAAAAATATTTATTTATTTTTTTCCTATTAAAAAATGTTAATCCCATTGAAACAAAAGCAAAAGTTTGCAAATCTCATTCAAACGAAATAAATGATTGGTGATCCCAATCAAACTAAAATAAACATTTTGGCATTTTTATGAGGTCTGTTTTATATTTTATGTAATGTGCATTCATTTGTTTGTGAGTGAATTGGCTTTGAAAGAAATTAAAAATAGAAATTCAAATGTATTATTGTTTTTAATAAACATCATATTATTATTCTTATTAATTGTTATTTAATAAATACCTATTTTAACCTATTTATCTGCTGTACCTAACTTAGATTCAGCTCGGTGTTGTGTGAATTACTGAAATAGCCATATTTCAGAATTTTAAAGAATATTTATAAAGACTTTTTCTTTTTTTCTTTTTTTTCAGTTCTGAAGATAAGAGGCATTTCTACAGGAATCATCTGGTGCTGGAAAACCCGGTTGCATCTTGTGAGGTGAAGGTAAGGAAAGAATAATAAATAACATCCAGGCTCTCATCACAAACACAAACTGATCTCTGTCGGCTCAGCATCAGTGTGGTGTCTCCATACAGCTGCTCTCTCTCGGTGGCCGCTCATCTGTGGCTGTCGCCCATGTGGATGTGGGACTGGAGATGCTCAAGGACAGACAAGGTGGGCCGAGTATAGACCCTGGCATTGACCTTCAGCGTGTGCAGACTATGATGGAGGAGATGGGCACCACCCTTTCTCCAGGAGCACAGAACCTCATGGAACTGGTGCAGTGCCAGCAAAAGGTCTGAATCCAGCCTCTTATTACAGCAGAATCACCACTGCTTTAGGCTTTTTAATGTGATATTATATACTCTGCACAAATTTTCCAGTGTAGAATCTCTTGTGACTGTAAGCAGCCAGTAGCAACACACTAACAATCACCCAGAACACCTTAGCAAACACATAACAGCACACAAGCATTGTGGTGGTGAGTTTTGCATGGGCAAGTTCCATTCCCACTCCCATTTTTGTATAAATCTAGTATATTCAGCAGATTTTGCCCCTTTGGCAGACATAATTTCTTGTAGGCGTTTCTTGTAACAGTCTGGCAGTGTCTGACAACATTTTGTAGACATTTTTGCCCACGGCTCCTTATAGAACAGCTTTAACTATGTGATATTGTGTCTCGTATATATCTAGTCTTAGAAATATGTAAAATTCATTATTTTTTTATTATTTGTTAATGTTATTGTCAAGTTTTGAATACACACACACACACACATATATATATATATATATATATATATATATATATATATATATTATTATTATTATTATTTTTTTTTTATTTAAACAAAATCTCTTATGTTCACCAAGGCTCCTTTTTTTTAGTCATTTGATGACAAATACAGTAAAAACAGTAATACTGTCAGATATTATTACATTTTAAAATAACAATTTAAAACAATCTTTCTGTTTTAATAAATTGTAAAAATATAATTTATTCTTGTGAAGGCAAAACTGAATTTTCAGCAGCCATTACTTCAGTTTTCAGTGTCACATGATCCTACAGAAATCATTCTAATATGCTGATTTGGTGCTCAATTATTATCTATTATTGGTACTCCATTAATAATAATAGTTCTTTTTTGTTGATTGTTTGTTTTCTCCTTTTTTCAGGATTCTTTGATGACTAGAAAGTTCAAAAGAGTAGTGTCTTTACTGTCACTTTTGATCGATTTATTATTGTCTACTTATGATTATTATTATTATTATTATTTATTTATTATCCATATGTATGTATATATTATTGTTTTTTTGTTTTATTTTTTTAATCTACGTACCCTAAACTTTTGAATGCCAGATTCCACAAAAATATTAAGCAGCTTGTTTTCGACATTGATAATATTAAGAAGTGTTTCTTGAGCAGCAAATCAGCATATACTGTCTTATAAACTGAAGACTAGAGTAATGGGTGCTGAAAATTCAGCTTTCCCATCACAGGAATAAACTACATTTTTAAAATATATTAAAATCTTAAAATTTTAACAATGTCTCACAATATTACTGTTTTTACTGTATTATTATTATTATTATTATTATTATTATTATTATTATTATTATTTAAATGATAAAAATGGCAATTTTTCCAAACTTTTGACTGGCATTGTGTATGTGTAAGTATAGTAAAGGAAAGTATTCTTTTATTTTGATATGCAAATTTAAATGATTATGTTTTGCGTATTCTCTCACATAACATGTTCACTCTTAAACAAGAGTGTTTTTTAGACAATAGTTTATTTGGATGAAAAGCACAAGGCTTCCTTTCATATGAACAATTATTCTTTGTGTGTGTTGTGTCCAGAAAAAATCAGACATGCTCAATGGATTCATTCCTCTGCTCATGGGAGGAGGAGCCTTGAGCTGTCTGTCAAGAGGAGGTGGGGCTTCTAGTTCTGCAGGAGCAGAGTCAGGCCCAAATCTACCATCTGGCCTTGGGCAGCTTCTGTCTACCAGCAACCAGAACCAAACGCCTGGAGCCATGTCTGCCCTGCTGAGCTCTGAAACAGGCACGATCAACCCAGACCTGCTTCCAATGCTGCAGAGCGTATGCGGTCAGGTCACACAGCTCCGACTGGAGGAAGCCACATCTCCAGAGAGGAAGAAGAATGGAGAACGGTAAGTGTGAGTCATGTGTGTGTTTTTGATAAACAGACATTCAGTTACCATGGTGGTTGAAGCCACTTAAGTTTGGTTGTGGTAACCAGCTCATCATGATCACAGTGTGAGTACTATGAATATGCATAATAATACTGATAAACACATGAGGTTTTTATTACTTTGTGGGCTGTTGATGATAAAGCATTAGTTAACTGTAAAATGTAAATATTCCCTCGAGACCTTTTGAGCCTGTATTGGTTTATTTTATTTTTTTATTTTATTATTGCTTTATTACTTCTGGGGAACACAAAGGAAGTTGTCTAAAAGAATGCAGAGTACTCTGTTTTGTACAGTGAGAAACCATGACTTGTGCACTATATTCCAAGTTTATGAAGCTGTATGATAGATTTGTATGATGAATGGACCAAATGTCCTTTTTCACTGAGAACATTTTACACCTGTGAAGCTCTGCAGTCTCATTCAGTTCAAATATAGTATGATGAGATGAGACTATTTATTTAAAGTAACTAACCAACTGTGCAAGCTAACTAAGGTTGGGTGAGTCAACCAAAAAATTTTTATTTAACAGCTAAAACAGTCTGGAATCATTGTAACACTTGAATTATAAACAGAAGTACACAAATCAATATGTCTACTTTCAATCATTTCAGTAGGCTTAAACAGCTCATCCTTTTACAGCGTTTTGTCAACTAATAGTCATGACCTAAATATTCAGTTTAATAATCAATAAACTAAAATTCTGCAGTAGTAATGTTTTGTGCATACATCACATATTGGTTCTTTGCACATTTTGAGTCAGACATGAACAATTCAGTGATTTGTTAACTGGAGACTTTTGAATCATTGAATCAGTGAGTTGTTGACTCAAGAACAGCTGCAGTCAGATCAGTCCAATTCACAAATGAATCATTACCAATACAACAAGTTCATCAAAAAGAATGGGCTCAGAGCGGGTGTTGATTTATTCAAAAATACCAATTATTATCATTCTTTGAAATAACAAGGAATGATGTTTTTATTAAATGTTGTGCAGTAAGTATGATGCTTTGGAATGTATTGAAGTAAAAGCTAAATTGAAAAAAATGATACCATATTCCAGTACTAGGTTCAGTATACTGTGTGAATACACTTCTTCGTGATCTGTCCTTCATGATGTCTGCCCCTAATCACATTTAAGAAGGCTTGATAAATGATCAACAGTCAACACTAATCTAAATATCATTAAAACTTTAATGAATTATTTGTACACAACTTACATTTTCCGCCTCAATCATTTTTGGAAGAATTGTAGATGTTTGTTCTTGAAAAATAATGCAATATGCAGTTCATAGGCATTTCAAAAGTGACTGTATCAGGCAGAACACTTTGATCATTCTTAAAGGGATAGTTCACCCAAAAATGAAAATTCTGTCATCATTTACTCACCCTCAAGTAGTTCCAAACCTGTATGAATGTCTTTGTTCTGCCGAACACAAAGGAAGATATTTTGGAGAAAGTTTGTAACCAGGCTGTTTTGGGGCACCATTGACTTCCATAGTAGGAAAAAAAAAATACTATGGAAGTCAGTGGTGCCCCAGAACTGCTCTGTTTCCCACATTCTTTAGAATATCTTTCTTTGTGTTCGGCAGAACGAAGACATTCATACAGGTTTGGAACTACTTCAGGGTGAGTAAATGACAGAATTTTCATTTTTGGGTGAACTATCACTTTAAGATCTTATTCTAATTTATGTAATGTGATAGTTCACCCAAAAATGAAAATTCTGTCATTATATTACATTTTGTTCCAAACCTGTAAGACCTTCATTCATTTTTGAAAAACAAATTAAGGTATTTTGCTGAAATCCGAGAGCTTTCTGTCCCTCAGCAAGGGAGACTGACACGGAAGAGAAGAAATTGTTGAATGAAGTCTTTATTTTTGTTCTCTTTGCCCACACAAAGTATTCTCGTAGCTTCGTAATATTAAGGTTTAACCACTGATGTCACATGGGCTATTTTAATGATGTCCTTACTACGTTTCATGGTAGTTCCCTTGCTATCTGTGCAGGGTCAGAAAGCTCTTAGAGTTAATCAAAAATGTCTTAAATTGTTAAAAAAAAAAAAAAAAAAAAGTATATACTTTTTGTATTACAGGGAGGGTCATATATGCTGTGGAGGGTTTGAGAAGATTCTGGAGACTGTTGTAGAGAAGCGAATGGATGAGATGGAGAGAAGATTAAAGGAACATCTGGACTTGCGTCTGGACGCTCTTCAGCAGAGACTGGAAATCACACTTCAGCAGGCGCTCTCTCATAAACAACACCAGTAAACAACATCCTCAAACACACAATACTAACCTGAACACTTTTAGCAAGATCTCCAGCCTGAGCTTTTACTTCAGTGACAGCTTTATTGTTCTGTAAAGGGACATCCCTTTATAACAAAGCGGTTGTAGCATTTTTCTTTTGCCAGCAGACTCTGCTGCTTTGTGTAGAAGTGTTATACAGTTTAACAACAATCGCTGGTCTTCATATGTCCGTCCCCAGAGACCGTAACGACTTGGTTTATGTGGTAATTAACAGCTTGACGAGTTGGTTCACTAATGTGAGTCCACATACAGCATCAGATGACATTCACAAATCACAGCTACTTGAAGAACTGTTCTTAATAGCACTGTTGATACTATATATAATAAATTATTTTATCTAAAAGATACTACAAATGACGGTTGCACTGACAGTGTCAAGTATCAAGTATCTGTCACTGTAAATTGCCTTTGTGTAAATGATGTTCATATGTTTATACTGTTCAAACTGGAGAACTAAGGACAAAAAAAAGAAAACAATATTAAAATGTTTATACTAAAGAATAATATTGTGTCCGACAAACATGTCATGTTTTTATCCTGTCAAATCTTACATTACATTGTGTGATTTATTTAAATACGCTCCTTGAATAAATTTAGTGTCTAAGAGATTTCTACGAATACATATGCAACTAGGTCAATCACGTCAACTGCATGTCTTTAGTAAATCCTGACAGTAGTTTTTAACATCGATGGAGAGTTTACTCTAGTTAACATTCATTAAACCCTTAGTTCCCACCATTAATAGGGTAATTTTTACCATGTTACAGCTCAAATAGCAGATTTTTGTAATTAGTCCTTTGACAAAAATACAAGCTTTATATTTTTGCTTCTAAACCCTCAAGTGCACTTGACTCATAGACTTCGATTTTGTTTTACTACAAACATGTTTTGCATTTTGAAGGACAAATGAAACTTTTTTTATTTTTTATTGGTGGTAATTTGCATGTAAACTTTTGAACCCAGTACTTAAATGAAAAGTCATATAATCCAGAAAACTCCTACGTGACAGGTCTATAAACCTCTACTTTCCCTAAGATGGTTCTTCTGGCATCTCTCATTAACCTCATCTTTTCTCAGTAGTTCATAAACTTTTGGTTGTTTTAAAGCCTGCGTTGCGGAAAACCACGTCTACATTTTCTACAGCCCTCTCATGCATCCTGTGAACATGAACTTGTGCTATTCTTGGCAGTCGCCCATCAACCATGAAGGAGAGTTGCCCCACTCAGGAACAGCAAAGAAAACACAGCTGAATGAACAAACTCCACACTAAAGGAAACTCTGTATGAATCAATGAGAAAATTAACCAAAAGCACTACAAAGTAACAGTTTTGACCCCTTTGAGTAACTTTCCACTGTGACCATGTTGGCTTTTTGACCCTGGCCTTGTCATGTAACTCAACCCAGATTGATAGTGGTGTCTCCTGTCTACACCACAGTGATGTTCAATGAGTAGATTTGTTCAAACAGTGAGCTATTGTTGTCTTATGACCGACAGAGATGTCCACTTCAGAAGGGGTTTTGTAACCACAGAGAAGTGGGTCAGCAGTGGAGGTGGTACCGATGATGAACAGCGGCTGTTTTTGTGCAGACACCCAAGCCAGGATCCCAGTGGACCAGAGTCAAACCGGCCCAACTGAATCAACAAAGTCGTGTTGCTGCCACACTTCGTGCAAGCGCTCATGGACTGAGCACAAGTAAACAGCCTTAAAGTCAGCTTGAAATGAAAGTTGACCATATTAATTTTCTAAACCCTTCATAGAACTTAGTGTAAACGATTAATCCATGAGGCTGCGAAAGTGGATTAGCGAGTAGATGAGTTTCCCTGTTTGGCGTGTCCCTGATAACCTATAGTACCATTTAGCCACTTGTGTTAGTAAATGACTTTTTATCAAGACAAAAGCTTTTTTAAAAAAATCACAAAGGAGTATGAGTAATGTATTTTATGTGGTGCAATAAAACAAAAATATCTTGAGCTTTTGTTAACCACAGACTTTATTTCAGGCATTTAACCAAAAAAGGATGATGGAACAAGAAGTGCTCATTGGTCTACAAAAATACATCATCCCTATTTTGAGTGCACCCACCCGACTCTAAAAAGTTCACTACTTTAATATGTATGATCTTTGAGTCGTTGCCTTGATTTAAACACTTCAGTATCTAAACAGAAGCATCTCATAAACTGATCACACAGTATTTGTGTGGAGTTTGTGTTCATTCAGTAACAAACCAGTAGTTCACAGAGAGTATTTAAATATGAAGTGTTTAAATATGTGTATAAATAAAAATATAATCAGGTTTTTGTAAATATTGTTGGAGACAGTTATATTCATTAGGGCAGGGGTTTTCAGACTGGGGCACTTAGAAAATTTGAGTGAAAAAAAAAAAACATTGAATAAAAAATGTATATATTATTTAATATGTTCTGTTTATTAAATTTAATTTATGCTGAATGTAATTAAAAATCAAAAAAAAAATTCATTGGTGTTTTAGGTTTTTATTTATTCATTCATGTCTTTAAAAGAGAGGCTGTAATGTTTCAAATGGAAGTTTTGAAGATGTTTGACGTAATAATTCTGAGAATTATTTAACAGTCAAACTTGACAGCATTAGTCCCCACAGACAAGTGCACTTAATAATTCGATTTCAGAGTGCCAGTAAAATATGACTTGGAGTTTTAAATGACCTAATTCTGTCTCCATCTCATATTTGAGGTTTTATTTCATCTCTGACCTGAGATCGACCCAAGATTCAGTCAATGTCCTCCAAGATAATATGTTAAAGAGGAAATGAATGCAAACCCGCCCTGTTACTCAAGTCCAGAGTCTGAAGTCATTCTACAAAGTGAAAATGAAAAACATCCTGTTTTACCTAAACAACTCCAGCATAGTGGACTAGACTCTGCTTGTGCAAATTGTGTGCCAAAAGTCATACTGAGTACAATTTGTTTTAGAGACACATTAAGACTTTTGTACCTTTTTACACAATGCCTGGACTGTATAATGTTCCTGCTTTTAGACACATCACACTGTGCCTCCAATAAACCAACAAATGAGGGCAGCACATCACAACAGATCCTGAAAATGTTATACAGTTTTCTGTATATCCTTTTTTTCAGTCTTGATGTGTTTTACAGATATATGATAAAGTGCCATCATAATCTTGAGTTTGAGGCATAGCATGGGACGTTTTCAAGTGGGACGTTTCTGGATCTACATCTTTTGTTGGTCAACAATTTTCCTCTGTCTAGTTGTTAATTAAGCCACAATTAGAGGCAAAAACAGTGTTATATAAAATTATAGTGGATTTGGGCGTCTGCCATGACGCTCGCTGTGAGAAATACCGCAAACGGAGTGATACAAACGGTGAAATGGTTAGAGCTGTTATCACTACAATATTGCACTCCTCTCAGCCAATCAGATTTGAGGACCAGAAAGAACTGCTGTATAAATAAATACACAAACACACACGCACACACATACACGTCAAATCCTAAACGTGACCCATCAATAAAATCAAATTGAATTTAATATATTATTCAGCCTATTTCTAGCACTAACCCTATGCACTCTCAAAAACAGAGGTGCAAAAGCTATCACTGGGATGGTACTCTTTCAAAACTTTGTTCCTATAATTAATCACTAAAGTGTGCATTTTGGTAATGAAATGGTACATATTTTTATCTAAAGTGTACATATTAGTGCACTCTAAAAATGCTGGGTAAAATATGGACAAACCCAGCGACTGGGTTGTTTTCAACCAACGGTTGGGTTAAATGTTTAACTCAACCTTCTGGGTAGTAACCCAACCGCTGGGTCAAAACAACCCAATCGCTGGGTTTGTCCGTATTTTACTCAGCGCTGGGTTGTATTTGACCCAGCGTTTTTTAGAGTGTACCTAAATAGTATATATTCGTACCTTTTGAAAAGGTACCACCCCAGTGTAACTTTTTTTCTGAGTGTAACCCTAACCGCAAATTCTGATTGATTAATTGATCCAGGAACAGGTATTGCTGTAAAAACCATTTTAAGTGAATTCTGAGGTAATTTATGATAGATGGGACCAATATGTGCTAGAAGAACTCCAGCAGTGAGCTCAGCAATTTGGCGTGATTTTGGATAATAACTCTACAAGAGCAATAATATTCAAATTCAATGAGAGTTTTATGTGTCCCTCGCTGTCCACACTGTTTCAGGCTTGTGAGGTGAAGCAGACGTTGAAGAATAATGAGTCTGATATGTAATTGATGAAACATTATGAATCATTAATGCTATGAAGAATATGAAATCAAGCATGACATCCATTCACGACAGAATATTGAAATTCATTCCGATACAGGCATGGCAAATTGGTAAAGAATAGATCAGACCTCAAGAGACCAGATCTACACAGCATGACCTCTATTAAAACCTCTAATATACTATCAAGAATTGTTAACAGAGCAATTCTGGGCACTCACTTCCTCAGTATTCCCTGCTAGATTGTTTCTTGCTGGTTCAATCTAGTATTGCCTCACTCTGATCGACCTTAAAAATGCATTAGTTCTGGATGAATGTGAAATCAAACAGTATGACACTAAAACGGTTTAAAAACGTTAACCTTCTTTAATTTCGTTTCTGAAATTGCCGTCTGACAAACAGACACACAAACATTTAAGGAAGAGAAGGTATTCCAAGAGAATAGTCATCCTGTAATGGTCCACAATTATTTTTCAAATAATGTCAAGTCTGAGATCTGAGTGTAAATATAAAAAATATGAAGAAAGCTGAATACAGACAAAAAAAATTTCAGGATGCTGATGTATACATAAGGACGAAATATAAGGTCTGTTCAAAACCTAGTGAACTACCCGCTGTGTAACCTCATACGTGACTGGTTTCCTTCAGGGGAGACTCACAAATGATTTCAGTAGTTAGCCGTTAGCATTTTGCTAAGATAACAGCATAATACTCTACCCAGATAGCACACGTATAGCTCCAAGACATCTGTTTTCATACATTCTAAATCATAAACATCTTCAAGATCATTTTTAACATCTGACAGGAAACATTTCAGGAAACAAGATGAAAAGTGCACATCAAAAAGACATCTACGCAATATAAATGTGCTATCAGATTAACTCTTATGAAAATGAACCACGGTTGTACTACAAATAAAAACAAAAAAAAAACAGTTATTGTAGTTAAACCAAGGTAACCACAAATTAACCTTGGTTTTGCTACACTAATCATAATCTAACCATGGTATTTGTAGTAAAACTGTGGTTATACAAATGGTAGGCTAATCAATCTGCCAAAAAACATGGCTTCTGCACTTTTAATATAATAAAACCATGGTTAATTTTCATAAGGGAAGCATAAAAATAAATTGCACACATAAAATTGGGTAAAACAATTATTTTTAATTACACTGAATTATTTTAATAGATCATTTTCAGTAATGAATAAAATATAAGATTATAATCAACATTCACCTGCTCAATCTTGTTGTTCACCATCTTGAATGGAATCATTCTGCTGATCACTATGTAGGCAGCTCACTAGGTTTTGGAACAGTGAAATTTTATACATTTTGTAGTGTTAGTGAACTAGCCAGCACTATATTTTCATATCTATTTACAAAGGGCGCATTCTAACATGGCATACTAGTGAATAAACAGAAAATGATTTGCGAGATATGGGGGGGGGGGGGAATGAGAAAGGACATTTCCTGTTCTAAGCTGAGAACAGGATTCAGGTTGGATGATGGTTGGACTGGAAAGTGTTCACTATGGTTTCTAGAAGGAGTGTGGCTCCGGACACACACTCAGTAAAAGTCTGAGAACCAGCTCATGGGTGAGCATGAGGGAGGTCAAGGGTCAATCTCCTCAGGAATGATTGTGAGGATCACATCTTCATTGCCACGTCGTACCACTGTTCTCAGACTGTCGTCTTTCTTGATGGCTGTGCTGACATCACTGGCTGACGTGATCCTCTGACCGTTAATGGTGATTATGACGTCACTCTCCAATAGACCGCCACTGGTAAACAAAACAGTTAAAGCAGTTAAAACCGACCTTATTTTAAGTTCAAACTGCCCTTATTGTTCTTACTGTGCTTTTATTGGCTTCACATTATTGGATTTTCATTATAAAACAGTATTACGTTTTGTTAGGAGGTGATGTCATTATCTCTAAGCTAACTTTAAAGGGGTCATGAACTGAAAAATCAAAATTCCCTTGATGTTTTGACACATAAGAGGTCAGTGTGCTATAAAAACATTCTGTAAGTTTCAGAACTTGTTTTATTTTTAATGAAGTGCCACACCGCATCAGTGCCAGAGAAGTGAAGTGCCAGACTTGATCCTTTGTTCACTTCATTTTTACCACGGATTCATTTACAAACAAGGCACAATTCAACACAGGTTTTTCAGAAAGATTGAAACTAAAGGACGATGCTGTGCCAACTATATTGGATCTGACACTAATGTCGCAACACAAGTGTGAGTAACAGTTTTCATTACGTGGTCACAATTGCTTTGTCTCTTCTTTCAGATCGTTTGATATGAATTGAGTTATTTATGCATTTTTGACCTAAATCACAGCAGCATTCCTCTATGAGGAATGTACACTGTCAAACATATACAACTGTTAGCCAATCATAGCAGTGGGCGTTTACTTTCAAGTCTATAATCCACCACGCCTATTCAAACAGATCGTTCTGATGAGGGGGGTTAAAAACAGGACAGAAAATGGCTTATTACTTCTAAATTATGATGTTTTTGATGTAAAAATCTTGATAACATTATAAGTGGACATCAGAGAACAGTACAAAATAAAAACAAAGGCAGTTCATGACCCCATTAAGCTTGATTGTTTAATGAGAAACAAATTTCTCCTCTTATTAAGTGTTTACTGCTGATATGGTTTTATGTAAATATTCATTCTAACCATCCCTGCACTTTCTGATCAATCTTGTTATGTTTTGACATTTCTCATTTTTTAAACACAAGTTTCTCTTTCAGTCTTTATCAGTAATTCATTATGTTCACGTTTATATTCATGTAACATTAAACCCTAAAATAATTTTAAAAATAATTTATACAAAACTTCATGCTTTTAGCATTCTGAATTTTTCACCCCTGCACATTGTTCAACCCTGCTATGTTTCAACTTTTTTTTTTGTAAATATAAAAATGGTTTGATATTTCTGACATCATTTTCTTTATTTTATTTATTTTTTCACTGCAAAAAAAAACTTTTATTTTTAAGATTGTATATGGGTTTGAAAACCTGAAACTATAGATAATGCCCAAAATATGGTTTCAGAAATGTTCATACTGTTCCCATGAGAGTCAGCTCTAGTCGAATTTGAAATAGTTGCATTTAACTGATTATGCAACAGTTCATGGTAATCTTCTGTAGATTCTAGCCACAAACTGTTCCTATGTGTTGTACTCATACTAAATTGGCTACCCACAATGACAGGAAGTGGCCACTCATGTACTGTTCACATCATCTCATATAAACTAAAATTGTGTGTACTACTTGTGAGTCAAAGTTCACCCACACACAAAGAAATCCCAAAAATTAATTTTAGTTACAAAAACTTTTAATTCTGTCTAAGGGAAATTAGAAACACTGCAGCCTCAGCAGGAAGATGACCATTTTGGAAAGCCCAAAACTGTTCATTTAAACCAGTATGTATTCAAATAGAGTATCTATATGGTAAATACAGCATCAAATATGAAACTGCTGGACAACATAAAATGGCACAAAAAAATCAGTGCACTTGTTATTGTGATCTGGTTTGAATGTACAAAATTCCAAAAAACAAACAAACTAATGGCTACATGGGCTACTTACACTTCAGCTGGTGTTTTGGGGATAACTTCAATGACGTACGCTCCAGAGGTGACATCTGGGAAATCACTCTGTTTTTCCTTAAGCTCTTTAGCAAGTCTGCGAGTGACAGATACAGTACAGACATAAATATCATGAATTAATATCATATTTTCTGGTATCCAGTTTCTGCTACAGTTTTTATATGTATAATGGAAAATACAATTTGAAAAAATTTGTTTAGATATCTGATTCATTTGATTTGAACAGCTTAAGGAAGCACTTGCACTACATTTGTGACTTACATTGGGGTTAATGTCATCATTCTTACACCGATATACTTCTTTTTTGTGGCTGTTTTTCCTGAAAACAAATATAACAGTTATTGATTAATACTATAAATCTGACTCAAATACACTGCCAGTCAAAAGTTTGAAATTATTAAGATACAGTACCAAACAGTTAATGGTAGCCATTGACTTTCATAGTATGGAAAAAAATACTATGGAAGTCAATGACTACCGGCAACTATTCAGTTACAAACATCTTTTTTTGTGTGTTCGTTTGTGTTCAAAAGAGAGACCTCTGTCAAAAACATTAAAAAATCTCAATAATTCTGAACTTTTCAAATAGAGTAAATGTTTCAGATTTAGCACATTTAATCTATAATTTTGCTCCTGACCTTTAGCCTGTCTGTCATGAGACTCAGCCAGGAACTGTCGGATCTTGTCAGAAGGAATGGCGAAGGATATTCCTGCTGTCACCTTCAGCGTGTTGATACCTATCACTTCACCATCCTACAGCAACACACACAGGAGTCAAGACACAAATGTAAATGTGAGCTCACACAAACACATCGCACATCTGCATGCACAGATGTCTTCCTGTCACAATGGGATGTTTCTGCCATTGATCATTATGCATCCACACGTGTTTACGGTCATGGCTGACTCAACACAGAGCCCTTCTGCCAACACATGTTTCCAGGCTCATAAAAAACATGCTATAAACATTATCAACCCTGGCTGCATTCTGTTACCCCTGTTAATTCACGAAAAAATAAGACTTCATTATGTACATACGAGGAAGACATAACAAAAAAGCAAAAATCTTACCAGGTTCACCAGGGGCCCTCCTGAATTACCGTACTGAAATACAGAAAGAGTTTAGGTTTAATAAATAGCTTTTTGCTACTGATCTATGCCATTGCTTATTTATTGTAATATGTATTATTTATTAGAATATACAGATTTTACATAATTAACTGTTTTTGCTTCAAATAAATCAATAAATACAGCCCATAAGAGACTCCTTTCAAAAAAATCGTAATTATTCCAAATTTAAAATGTAACTATCATGCTAAATATTACTGTGTATTATATTTGTGCAACGCAAAATAGCAATTTTTTATCATGATTTGATTTGAAATTATTTTATTTTTGAATTAAACTCATATATAAGATGTTGTATATAGGTGCCTTCTAACTGGGTGCTGTATTTTATAAATAATTGTAATTTGTACACTGAAAAAAAAAAAAAAAAAACTAAAAGTAGTCAAATCTTTTCTTCACTACACATGTGCATTACAGAAGATGTGTATTTAAGTCACTGTCTAGTTGAAATGTATCTTTTTTAATTAACAGATACAAACAAAAGTGAGCATCATGTCACTGACCCACTTAGCCAATAAAGACAGTTTGTATGCAGTGTATGATTAACTGTGTTTGGGCTTACATTGATGATGGCGTCTGTCTGGATGTAGTCCATGTCAGAGTTGCGCAGGCCTAGCTCTTTGCCGCCTCTCTGGGTGGTGCTGACGATGCCTGTGGTCACTGTGTTCTGAAGGGAGAACGGACTGCCGATAGCAACCACAAACTCGCCTGGTCTCAGATCAGCTGACCGGCCCAACAACAGCACTGGGAGTTTCATCTGCAATATGAAATAAAATACAGCACAAGACTTTGATACCATTGTCTCAAGTTATAATCCAATCCAGCTGTTTGAACTCTCATTCTGACGGCACCCATTCACTGCAGAGGATCCAATGTTGAGCAAGAGATGAAATGCTAAATTTCTCCAAATTTGGAAACTGAAATGACCATAACACACCCATAAAGCTTTCATCACCATACTACACAGCTGGTATGAGCTTCTTCTGCTCAATAGTTGGTTTTACAAACATGAAGTCTGACATTGCGGTTAAACAGCTCTAAACAGCAGATGATCTTACAGATAATGAAAGGCCTCAAAGAGCCACATGAGAAAGCCACACACCTCAGCTGCTCAGACTAAAGCAAACTACAGCTTTCTGATGTTTACATGAGGATGTGTCCTCCATGTTACTCCCTAATTATCTTCTAATCATTTGCATGTCTTTTGATGCACCTGATTCCAGTTTTAGGTTTCTGGTTACATTGGCTGGGTCGGCTGAAGGCAGCTGTCTCGTTGCCTCACTACCAACCCAGACTCACTGAAAAAAAAAAAAAGTTATGTTGTGCCAATTCTGGAAAATGATAATACTTTGCGTGTTTCTGAACACATTCAAAGTGAAACATCCAGTGATTGACGCTAAACGTGCTTCAGTTTTATCTGAAACGAATGTGAAAGTGGTTTGTTCATGTTCATATGCTATAGCATTTATTGTAATGCAAACCCTATTTGAGGTCATAACGTAATATTATGCATGGAAAAATGTTTTACTGCCTCTAGTGTTAATTTCAGCTGCAAACTGCATTGAATTGTATGTGCAGTCTAGGTATGTTTTTGGAGATGTGCAGAAATGTAAATAAAAGCACGTTTTCCAGTGAGTCTATGTTCCTTTCTACACATCACAGTTTTTGTATAAAGGTACTTTCTTGTGAAACTGGTTTTAGAGTCACTGTAAGGCAGCATAATGTCATATGAATGCAAAAATGCGAGATTGGGGAAAAAATGGACATTCATGAATTCTTCCTTCAATCAAACCCCATTTTCATTCTTTCCATGTTTGGTGTACACCAAGGTGTGGATGGCAGCATTCACATTTATTCAAATGAACCACACAACACAGAAAAATCACATCAGAGTTTGTTTTAAGCGGACCAAACCTGCCAAGTGCGAACGCCTTTATACACAAACAGTTAATTCAGATGCTTTTCTACCTCCACATACTGACTGCATTTTTTAGGTTTCAGGACACTGCCATGATAAAAACTTCATAGCTCTGTTTATTCAGCTGTTATGTTGTTATATTATAACAGCTGTTATATTATAATACATGACTACTTCTGAAACAAGCCAGGCAAACTCTAACCTTCTGGTTCTGTGCAAAAGCATTGCAATGTAAGGCTCTTTTTACGATAAATCCTGGTTATGCACCAGGCTGTGAACTTTTGGTTGTTTGGAAAAAATAATAAATCAAAGTGCAATTAATGCCTGCGGTGGCCACAGCTGTATGGTTGACACCATTCTGAGTCAGATTAGATGCTCCCTTCTCAGTCTTGAGATTTCAACACCATTCCCCTTCTGGCAACAGGAAAAGAGGGAGGAAATGAAGACAAAATTGGAATGAGAAACAGAAGAGGCTGGTCATATCATCAAGCTGGGCCTGGATGGAAAACACATCTGTTGAAATTCACAAAACATTTCAGATGTGTAATCTGAAAAAGGAATAAAAATAAATTATTGACTGTATTTAAAAAGATTATTTTGTACGGGATGTCCTTCTAATATCTCATCATATACGGTTGTCTGTATCTGCGTGTGCACTGGTATGTACAGCTGTCAGCTTGTAGCCTAAGGATAATTCCAGATGCTGGAATAGAAATGACGGTATTCTAATTAAGGGAAAAGAAGATTTTCAGAAAAGCTGGAATGACATTTGGCAAACATGTTATCTGTGTGCTAAGTCAGCCGTCAATATTAGTATTGCTTATATTTTGGCTTAGAGTTTTGAACAAAGCCCTAAGATAAACTGCTAAACCTTTTTCAGTTCAGTTCAGTATTTATACTGAACTTATTTATACTGAACTTTGAACAAAGCCCTAAGATAAAGTGCTAAACCTTTTTCATGTAACTCAACCTGCACTGTACTACAGAAATTAAACTGAATATAGAGGCTGCATAATTATTCAAAATAAAACTGAAATTGTATTTTCAGTATTTTAATTTGTAGTGTAAAATAAAATAATGATTATAATAATCAAATTATTTTATTGTTTATTTTACAGAACACCAGTAGTATATTATTAACTATTATATTATATTATATTATATTATATTATATTTTCCCAAATCTGTATGACTTTCTGTCTTATGTAGAACATAAAAGAAAATATTTTGAAGAATGTTAGTAACTAAACAGTTGCTGGTAGTCATTGACTTCTGCAAGGAAAAAAATACTATTGCTCCAGGCAACTGGTTGGTTACCAACATTCTTCAAAATATCTTCTTTTTTGTTCAACAGAAGAAAGAAATTCATTCAGGTTTGAAACAACTTGAAGGTGTGTGAATGATGTATTTGTACCTAACTATCTTTTTAAAGGACAATGAGAAAACAGACAACAATATCTCATAATATTACATTTTTATTACTAAAAAATGTGCCCCGATGAAATGTACAAGAAAAATGAAGGACTTAAGGGTTAACTGAAACCCTAACAGAGGGTACAGGAGGACAGATATGAGAAAACAAGCCCATATTTTTGAAAGCGAGTGGAGGGAGTATGGGAGAATGCCTGCTGAGCATTCCAAGCGGTCTTGTATGCAGATGCACAATCAATGCTTAGCTAAAGATAACACGCTACTGTTCTGCTCCTTCACTCACTCCCACAACCTCCAACTGCATCTGACAGCCTACAATCATGCTCTTAAAGCCAGCAGGCTGGGTCCTGCACCAAATTTGGCCTCGCTAAATTTAGTCTTTAAATTATACTGTATGTGCTATTGTGTGTAAAACAATATGTTATATATGTACCGACCATCCCTTCTCTAGCTTCTTTGACACTGCACCTGTTCGAATTGTCTTAGAAAGACATCATTTGAGTCATCCTTTGCATAACACAGAAAAAAAATAGTGAAATTGTGTCCTCCTCCTAAATTTTAAATACTATTTGCCACCGGCAGGCAACAGTCTTGTAATAATGCTCCTGCTTCTAACTTGGTCAGTGAAGGACAGAAAACAACATTCATGAAATCATCTGATGGGGTATTTAATGACGAGGATTTTTCTCCTCATTGGTCTTAAACAGTCAGGACTAAGCAGAGATGTTGAATTTCTCTATCAGCTTGAAATCTGACACTTTACCTCTTGCTGAGTGTTACTCAAAAAGTATAGGACAATGACACTTAGTTCTGACTGTACCAGCAGAAGAGCTGAACTGTGCGAAGCGGTGAAAGATGATCAGGTGGTCATATACAAACATGAGCGGATGAGGGACAGCAAATGACGGTCAAGGGCTCCTTGTGAAATTCAGAGATTTGGAATGTTTCATCAAGTAGAATCATGTCTATTTTTGCAATTATGTAAATCATTTTAAATATATATTATATTAAAACATTACATTATTTTATTTTATTTTTTACATTTATTGTATTTTATTCCTTATTTTCATATTTAATATTTATAAAGAATTTTATATATAGTATAAGTATAATTTATATAGTATAAGAATTTTATATAGTGTACTAGTATATAGTAGTCAACATTTGAAGTGGATCAAAACCTTTCATCAAAGTTGTCCTAAAACCAAAACAATACCTGTTCTTATCTTAGAGGACAACTTTGATTAACTTTTTAGATCCACTTCAAATGTTGACTACTGTATAGTATAAAAACTCTTTTATTAAAAATATATTATTAATTTTATTTAAAATATATTATTATTTGCATGTATTATATTTTATTCATGTATTTTATTCATTATTTTTTATATGTAATATTTATATAGAATTTGATAGGCCTTTAACAACAGAATTTGACACTAATATACTGTTTGAACAAACTATAAAAATGTTCCAGTCTAAAAAAACTAAAGATGTGTTTTCGTTTAACTCCCATAATAATAACTACTAAATTCTGCTTGTGGCCTCCAATTTATTATTGTGTGTTTGTTTGTTTTACATTTATTGTATTTTATTCATTACTATTTATATTTAACATTTATATATAATTTTACACAAGCACAAGTCCAACTCCAGAAACTTTGACACTAATATATTGTTTGAATAAACAATTAAATATTCCATTCTAAAAACATATTTTTTTCTTTAACTCCCATAATAGCTACAATTCTGCTTGTGGCATCCAATTTATTATTATTTACATGCATTGTATTTCATTTATTATATACTATATTCTAATTTATAAAAAATAATTGGTATATGTTTATTTATTTATTTATTTATTTTTACAATTTATTATTTTTTGATTGTATAATTTAAGATTTTAAATTATATATAAATATATATATAATTTGAAATCTTTTATTTTTAAATTTTATTTTATTTTTATTTTAAAATTTATTATTTTTTGATTTTATAATTTTTAAGATTTTAAATTATATATATATATATATATATAATTTAAAATCTTAAAAATTATATAATATAAATATGAAATAAAAAAATAATAAATTGTAAAAATAAATAAATAAATAGATAAATAGATAGATAAACATATACCAATTATTTTTTATAAATTAGAATAAAGTATATAATAAATGAAATACAATGCATGTAAATAATAATAAATTGGATGCCACAAGCAGAATTGTAGCTATTATGAGATTTAAAGAAAAAAAAAAAAGTATTGTATATATATATATATATATATATATATATATATATAATATTCAATTTGAGGTGTCTGGCAAGCATGTACCGCTTTCTCATACCCTCTAATCCCAAGTCTAGATGTTTCCTATTTTCTTTTAGTTTCATTTCCCATCAATCAGCTAACCAAAACAACGTTTATTGATCGTCCTACAGGGCGATTTAATCAGCTTGTGTTGTCTGTAAGAGTGGAAACGGATTTGACGACTATTTCATTACATCCCTCTAATCTCTTTACAAGTGGATCATTGAAGTGAATTTAGAAAGCTCTCTGAGAAAAGAAAACGAACAACCCCTGCCAGATCCACAAAGATGAATTATCCCAACTGATGAGTCCGATTTTACAGGACTGTTTCCACAGGGTAAAAAGACTGGCCTGATTTCAGACAACTCAGCCTCGATGTAGGTCCAATCTAAGCTGATGTTTTGTGTCTGTTTGTCTCTTGCTGAAACTTCAGTTCATGACTCAGTGTGCTCAACAGCTTCAAGATGTCCCATTTATCAAAGAAGAGGTTATTGGGAATTGCTGTGTATAGTATTCAAGACAATTGTTTAAACCCTTTTACTATGTTAAAATTCTGGGTATGATTGTCAAACACGACCCAGATCTAATTCAAATGAATACAGTTCACCAAAAATCACAAAATGAAAGAAAATCACTTAAAAACAATCAATCTTTAACATTCTATTCACTCATTCATCAAGCTAAAACAGTAGAGCATGGCAATAGCAATGCTCAAATAAAATTTGTATCATGTGGACTGATAAAAAATTTGTTAAATAACCAAATTAATAAACACGCATGAGTCGTGTGGTACTCTTGTGAACGTGCATCGAAGACTGACACTGAAGAGAAGAAATTGTTGAATAAAGTTGTTATTTTTGTTTTCTTTGTGCAAAAAAAAAGTGTTCTCGTAGCTTCAGGAAATTAAGGTTGAACCACTGATGTCACATGGACTATTTTAATGATATCCTTTCTACCTTTCGGGGCCTTGAATGTGGTAGTTGCATTGCTGTCTATGGAGCTCTCGGATTTCATCAAAAATATCTTAATTTGTGTTCCGAAGATGAACAAAGGTCTTAGGGGTTTGGAACGACATGAGGTTGAGTAATTAATGACAGAATTTTCATTTTTGGGTGAACTATTCCTTTAAATCATCAGTGTATATGCTGTCTAAAGCCATCCTGGGCATGTAATTATTTTCAATGTTGAAGAAGTCCTCTCAGCGCACCCATGAATATAATAGGAAAACCATCCATATTCTAATGACATTCTCCCTGTCTTAGCATGATAAATTGGTTAAAAATAGGAAAAAAACAACAACTATGCAACTATCCTAATCCAAACATCCATAAACACATATTGGATGAGACAACCCTTCTGTAAAGTATTCAGTTGTTTTGAAAAGGACGTTGACTCAAAGGACACATGATATGGATACGTGTTTATTGTGTGCAAAACTTCCATCTAGAGCAAATCAATCCCAGCTGAGCCCTTTAAAGCTCCCATGTTCTGCCAGAAAGAGCAGGAATCTTCGACTGGCTCTTCCTGTTTCTCAGGAACCGTAAATCAGATCCCATTGGGCTGGTGTTTCCAAAGTCACAGTCACCCTGGAGTGGGTCAAACTGACTGCCTAGAGATTTCTGACTTGGTCTCCATGTATAATGAGAAGACAGGCACCGTTTTTGCCAAATCTTAGCTTTTAGCATCACTTCCACAACTTAAATGGCAAGGCAGGCATCACTCTAATACAGTAGATGTGAATGTCAGAACACAGTGCCCCTAAGATTCCAAATAACAAAGGGACATATTCATAAATCCATTGTGACATTTCAAAAACATGGCTCTAAATCATCCATTTATCGCTTTTTCACACAATTTCTGAATGACGAACTTTGCAATAAGGAGTCTGACCCAATTTTGGTGTCTTGCCCCATCATGGAAAAACTCAGCAAGACTGCTTTCAAATATGTGCTGAAACAACTTAGGATGAATGACGACTGCATGTCTGCCAGACTTCGTCTCCTAAACACCCTGAAGGACGCCAAGACTCCTTCTATGTCTTTGAACTGGCATCGATCAGCTTTGAGTACAAAACTGCCAGGACGAATGTTTGCGGACTAGCTTTGCGGTATGCATTAACCACTGGAAAAGTACGCACATAAAAAGAATCCAGCCGCTGTTTACCCAAGAAATGTTTACCCTCATTTGTATGAGCAATTGAATGCCAACAGCAAAACATTGAAGCCTGCTCTTTCTTTGCTCTGATGAGTCAAGAAGATGTGTCTGAGCAAGACTTCTGCACTACATGGGTCTTAACCAATTACAGCCTCAAAAACTGACCCAGATTTTAGAAGACATGTGTCCTTAAAGTCAAATTTCCACTAATGTGGCCTGTTTAGAGATGTGAAGAACATAAGGCAAGTTACAACAGTACCAGGTTAGCATGTTGGTGTTGCAAATGAGTAAAGATCATCTTCAAATTATCTTTTCAGTGCATTGACATGAATTCCCTATTATTGAGACAGGAATGTTGCCAGCAGGGCTTCCAAAATTACTTTTAAGGGGAATTCCAGACAGAACAATTGGTCCCAAATTCAGTTGGATCCAGCCAACTAATTCACACTCATTTTTTAGGCTGTGAATGTGAATGTGCAAAAAGTATTTGGACACTTTTGCCACAATTTAAATGTCCCAATTTCATTGTATTATGTCAAGTGATGTCTGCAAACTAGATGCTAGAACTTTTCTTAGAATTAACTTCCATTTTTTGCATCATTTTTGCTATGAGTTTTTAATTAACAGGTGTGGAAGTGATTTTTATTGGATGTATGAAGATAGTTCATACTTCAAATGAATACATCTTGGTTTGATATAGTATCCAGTCATGTCTAGGAAAGGACATGTCTAGGAAAAAGAGGTTTGGTCACTCTAAAATTACATAAAGATAAAGAAAGAAATGTGCATGCTGAGACTGCCATCAAACATCCCATCAGTCTTAAACACAACTGCAGACAGCTGTACATCTCAGCTGGCGTTTTGAGACTGTTTAATGACAGGGGCTTCTCCTGAGACTACAGTAAATTAAAAAGCACACAGTATTGTCAGGCTTGTTCATCTGTTTGTGTAGTCTTCTAATAACATGAAGCTACTAATAGGGAACATAACCCACATCAATGAGCATATCCCACAAACCAAAAAATCGGAAAAAAAACAAAGGGCCCAGATAAAAGAGACAAGATTGCACCTACCCTTCTGCATGTACCATTTTCCGTGGCAGCCTGAGATTTTGTGGTATCCATAATCCATGTTTGAATTCTAGTTACACTGCACTCGAGCAGCTATTTTCAGTCATGCAAGTTCAGCTCCTCTCTAACTGAACAGGGAATCTCAAATCCCATTTTCCAAACTTACATTTCAATAACATATTTCAAATCAGCAATCGAATCTGACAGAATCGGCAAACTCCTAGATGATGTATATTTCAGGTTTTTTCAGCCAATGTGCAGTGTAGAGCAAAGGCTGAATGAAAGGGTCAAATTGATTGGCTCTTTTATTTGGAAGAAAGGACTTATTTTACTAGAGCTGCCAATGTTCCAATTTCTCCTATTTATTATAACACCAGACTCAGTTTCTGACTCTACTGAAGAAACTGCAAATGGTATATGACCTTTCAGAAAATGACTATACTATGGCGTTGTTGGTGTTTGGCTGAGAGATGCTAAGGGGTTTTCAATGTGTTCTGATCACAATCTGATCTTAATACTAAATAAGTAAATATCATCTTACTAAGACCTATTACTGGGAGATATAGAGTGACAACTGATATTTATATACATTTTGTCTGTTATACTGTTATAAACATCGTGACCCAGATCTTATGAACAGCAGATATACACGTTTTTAAACATTCACACATGTGCAATGATGTTTCATAAGTATTATGACCCAGATCTAAATGCAGACGACTCAGTCTTAGTCATCCTTACCAGATATTTCCCCTCACCCCTCTCACCCTGATGTGGCCTGTCGAGACCTGTCTATAACATTTATGTGATACAAACTGTAACTCAAAGTGTAACATGCTGTAACATGCTCTACTGGCAACTGTTTTCCTCTGTATCTCTGCAGGGTATGCTTTTCTCATCCAAGGTTAGGCCTATTTCACACATCCTGCATCTGCAAATTACAGCAGCAGCAGGGTTACAATTCTTGGGCCCGGTACAAAATGTTCATCACAGGCCCCCTTTGCAAAAAAAGTCTCGTTGTCCAGTTGTCCCCACCATTATGCGGCCCAACTAGAAATGCACAGTTACTATACATGGCTGGTACTGATATTAATTACTTTCATCCTATGGCTGATAACTAATGTACAGTGATAAAACTGTTTCACTCTACTTTTGTTGTACATTTGGCATCCATTTTGTATTTTTTGACTACTACTAGTACTTCTACTAATAATATATTTAAATATACAAATGATGGTAAATATGCATTATCTAATTAAATATGCATTCATTTGCATACATTTCCTGAACAAAAATTTGACAGTTGGAAAAAGCCAGGCTCTTGTTCACATTCTTGTTTCAATTTGTTGACATATTAGAGTTGAAGGTTCTTTTTTTATCACTCTATAGCCAGAAAACTTAATTTTTAACCATAAAATTTAAGAAGTAAAATGTTATATAAATCAGGTAAATGTTATATAAACAACCCCCACTTTAAAAACCTTTAGAATATAGAAAATCTATAACAAATCACAAGTATGGTGTATGTAAGTGCTACTGAAGTGGACATTTCTGGCTCAGTGCATTAAAAAAATGGATTTAGATAAAATGACCTTTAAAGATATGTATTTAAATTGAAATCTACAGACAAAAATTGATCAAGTGTGATGAAAATGACACTTAAATGTGTATTTTGGATGTTTTCTCTCCACTAGTCCGAAAAAAAAAGAGTTATGGAAGCAAAATGACCTAAAATCTTAAAACTGACTAGTGCCTGGAAAAACAAAACAAAAAAAACAAAACAATGGTTTTGCCTGTAGTGTCCTGCCATAAATAGTACTTTATTTAAAAATAAATTGATAAAATACATAAAAATACAACAACAAACTTGCCAGTACAAACTTGATCATCATGAAATGTACTACATCTGAATAAACTTCAAACTGAAGCTATAAACTGTTAAAATCAAGCAGATTAGTCAGATCTGCTAAATAGAAAGTGATTTCTTTGCCTGTCACTGCATGTGGAACCTGCATCGAGCATAACAGATGGCTTTTTTTAAACAACGGATGAGTAATTCCCTCCATTTTTATGTGGCTTCATAAAAACAGATAATACAGCAAAGATTGAGTTCATAATTAGGTCTACGGTGCATATTTTCTGCTGAATTCAATGTGCTATGAAGAGCAAAAATAGGAGCACATAAATTATACTTGCTGTGCTGTTTCTGTGACGCTGCTACGCAGTGACTCAATGCTTATGCATGCAGCCTGAATGAATACTGTAACATGAAAAAATATGAGCGCTGAAATGAACACACTGTTGGGTGCCTAAATGCAGATGCAAGATACAGGTCTAAGTGCACTACATCCAACAAGCTGTCTAAAACAAGGTCAACAAGTTCCTCAAGATGTTTTTGGGATGTGAAATGATGTTGATTCAGGCTGCAGTGTTCTCTCTGGTTGGAGGAATTGGCTAATTTGGTGGGAATAAGAAAACAAGAAGCAGATTAGATCGAAAAGCACAGTGAGCAACCCTGAGAAAGAACAGGTGTAAGCGCAGACAGGGCCGTCCCGGGCCCAGCAGCCGGGACCGAGGGTGAACCCAACCCCTTTGGTTTACTAGAGAGGGGATACATTGAGAGCCTTCTGAGCCATCGTAAATAATCCGTAATGAGTTTGAAAATGACTTCCGTCCAAAAATAACCAGGCAAACAAGAGGGTCGCTGTAACAGCCCTGCAGCATATTTAGAAACAGCTTGAACATTTCCCATGTCTGTTCTGTCATATCATTTTAAATATGAAGAGGAATTCTGATATGGAATTCTCAGTGGTGACAGAGACATGAACCAATCAAACAAAGTCTGGCATGAAACTCAAGGTGAAAAGAATATGAGACAGTTACCCAATATAAATTATTCACAGTACGGCAGTGACTAAGCAGAACCTGAGCCAGAGGGGAAGGGGGAGTTATGCATGAGAGTCCGGGGAAAAATTACAGAGACGTGGCACTGCTGTCTGCCAGCACAAGAGCTGGTAACTGTTCCCAAACCCCAACAAACAGTATCACCATGCATATTATAAGTAAATCCAGCGTCACTTGTGGTCATAAGCTTTCTGGGTCAGTGCTTTCAGTGTAATGCAGTTCTTAGTATAGTTGTTTAAATGTAAAAAAAAAATATAATAATAAATAAATCTGAATTATATAACTACATATGCTATTTTTAACCACTACACTATTACCTGAAGAGATTATATGCCCATGACAATTTTAACATATTTGATAACACTTTACTTACAGTATATTAACTATACATTATGAAATTGATAGTTTTGGTCCTAGATGCTGATTGGCCAGTACAGCATTCCAGCTGTACTAAAATACATGACATATTCACACCTACTGTATGACATGAAACCATCTACTGTGTATTTCTCTGCAGCACTCAGAAAGGAAAATGTTACTGTATATCTTCTAGTGGAAGGATGACACTTCATGAATGTTCAAAGAAAATTTGCATCTGTAATCTTTTCATGTAGGAGTCACTTTATAAAAGCATTAAGGCACTTTAGACTGTGCTGTATTGTACATATAGTCACTCTGCTGTATAGAATATAGACTTATTGCTTATTTTTAAAAAGATATTGTTCAGGATTTACAGTTAAATTTTAAATATTTTTAACACATTTATTGTACTTTATCATACTTACTTATGCAAGGTTAAATCAGTATAATGCATTATCATTATATTGCATTATAATTCACTATAACATGATATACGATGCAATATTTGGTGTCATTCATATGTAATGCACAATTTTTTGAAGGCATAACCATAAGTAAACATTATGATACATTACTTCATATCCATAAAACATGCAACTGATTATATGTGTAACTAAAACGATTTATGAAAGCATTGGAAACATACATACTTTACAGTATGTGGCTTGTTTTGTAGCTGTATACAAGCGCTTAACGTTTTATTAATTAATTAATTTATTTATTTTTTGGTGCAAAATCACATTTTCACAAATCCTATGTCTCTATGTTTTTTTCTGACACTGCCTGGGTGTGGAGCCGGGCTTGTTTAGTAGAGCACTTCAATATGGCTTATCTGGATCTGTCTTTCTTCCTGATACAGAAGTGCCTTCCTTTAAAACAAGGTCATTATCCTCAGAGCCAAGAAAAGCATATTTCTGCCCACTTCTATGCTTACTCTTGGGAAAAATGGCATGAGATTACCCTGATGATGGGGCTGCTTCTGGGGTCAGGCATGAATTTTGTTTGCAATTCATTGCTGAAGAACTTACATCATGGAAACAACCTCAGATGCTAATTCAACAAGACAAGGCAGGTTATCAGTGAAAGCTCCGTTACAAAACTAGTCTGCATTTTAGCCAGCATTCTATCTGAAATGGAATCTCATAAGTGACTGATCTGGAGTGTGTCACAAAAATATGGTGCATTCTAGTCATAACAGAAATATTATATTTATGAGCAGCAACACAAAGTCGTAATTACAAGTGGGAAACTCTGAACTTTCTTTAAGGCCAGAGTTTCCGAGTTGAGGGCATATCAGTGAGAAAATATTGCAGATGCAATAGATGCAGTGTCTGTATTGACTGTAAATTTGTTAAAATTAATGTGTTTTTTTTTTGTAATTTACAACACAATTAGCTAAGTTATATGTACAAAATAGGACAGTATTGTACAATTATGGCAGAATATATAACGATTCGATGTACAGTACCTTCATAAATTGAATAAAAACATTTAAAAAAGCATAAAATACACCTGATGAGCATTCTTATTCCATTTTTTTGTAAAAGGAGAGTTAAAAACTGCATTTTGCTCCAACCAAAGTGACATGAATTCACCTAACTTGTAAATACATCATAAATATGTAAACAGTCTCCTCACAAAGTGCACAGTAATTAATTTCAATCAAATTTGGCATTAGCTTGTTGGTAAGCTAATATGTGATACTCTTATAAGCATTAAATTCATAGCACACACAAAAATTGGGTAAAACTGTCAATTGTTTCCAATAGTTTAAAGTATTTTAAGCTATATTTTTGGTATTAAATCTTATTTATTGAATTTACATTTTGTTGCTATGTATTATGGGTTTGGTTGCTCCATGAAGGATGCATCTAATGCTGCCCTGGAATTTGGACAAATGAAGGTACAGTATGATGCTCCCTTCTCACTAGATTTTGGAACAAACTGAGAGTTAGTTTGTATGTGGTATCCAAAGAACCGAATGTGACATACCATACGGACAGGTTTGGGCAGGTACTTACCGGAGCATCTATCTTGATGAGAGCGATGTCTGCTTTCTCATCCACATCTTTGATTTTGGCATCATAGGTGGCGCCAGTCTTCAGCTCCACCTTCACCCGGTGCTTGTTGGCTACCACGTGGGCATTGGTTACAATCAGACCATCTTCAGACACCACAAAACCAGAGCCGCTGGCCACCGCCACTTCCCGCTTGGTGAACATCATTCTAGGAAAAAAAATGAAGACGTTTTTGAAGATTACTCTTGATGAGCAACTTTTTCATAATACCGTAATTCAAATTTCCACAGAGGAACGGCAAAGAATGATGGTTGCTCAACATTCTTGATTTGACTATATTTTCCAGCTAGATTTGAGACCAAGGAGGAACTTCCTCTGGCAAGTGATTTGTGGAAAACATGACGGTTGTTCTCCAGATTTTTTACCGTAATGCTCGATTTCAACAGCCTAAAATTGAGATTGGCTGTTTTCTACATTCCACAAACTGTGTCTTATGCAATGATGAAGACATTGTGATATTTAAGATTGATATTCAATCCATATTTAAGTGGGGGAAAAAACATCAAATTAGATACTTTGTAACAATGTTATTCTATAATGAGGATAAAGCTTAACGCCATAAAAATGATTTTTACTAAGCGCTTGACACTTTAACTCACACAACATGATTTATCCACGAGGAGCATATTCCTGGAACAACATCCTTGTCAATTAATCATAGATCAACCTCTCAACCTTCTCCAAAAATCAGAGAGAAATTATTAGTTGATAAGAATGTTGTTTTAGGGCCAATATGGATGCAATGTCGCTTACTTGGAAGAAGTAATTCTATTCATATTGATGATAGAAGGCTAATAAAAGGCAAAACAAGAGAGAGTATCTATTTAAATATGGCAGTGAAAGAGTATGAGAACAAAATTAAAATTCACTTTCAAAAATAAAAGTTCCAAAAGGTTTTTTTTTTTTGCAGAGATGGCATAGAAGACCTAGCTTGGGCTCCTCAAAGAACCTTTCAAA
This sequence comes from Tor tambroides, assembly GCA_021397915.2. Lineage (NCBI taxonomy): Eukaryota > Metazoa > Chordata > Actinopteri > Cypriniformes > Cyprinidae > Tor > Tor tambroides. Next base: position 79,090 of record JAFVLL020014551.1, on the reverse strand, counting down.
GAACCAGTTTTTAGAACAACCTTTCATTTTCTTGTGTGAAGAACATTTTTAATAATCTAAATAACCTTTTAAAGAATGTTTTGTGCAATGAAAAGTTTCCACTGATGCTAAATGTTCGTCATGGAACCATAGATGCCAATAAGGAACCTTATTTTTGAAAGTGTTGCGTCGAAGATAGTCCTGATAAAGATGTCCTCTCTGAGACATTAGATCATTGATTAATGGAGTGTGGGATTCAGGATACATACTTGCGGAACAGCTCAATGTGAACCACAGCTGGAGCGATCTTCTCCACCACATCAGCGATGAAGTTATATCTGTGCCGGAGGCTATCTGGATTATCCTCATGGCCTGGAGAACACATGACAAACAAAGACTCAAATTAAACCAGTATGGTCCAGCGAATGAACTGTATTAAACTCAAAGTATAAAATGAAGATAATTCTAATTGTATTATTTATTCATTATTTATTCCAGGACTGGATTATGGATTGGGTCAGAAACATTGTCATAGTATTGTGTCAATTTCTGGCAACCAGATCCATTTTTTTTACCATAATTTATCAGGATACTTTGTAGAGTAGTTACTAAAAAAGTAAATACATGGACATTATATATTGATTTGAACTGAAATGGCTATATTATTTAATAGAAACGAGAAATCAGTGTGCTATGGAAAACATGAAACTAGTTTTTAGTGTTGTTATACAAAAATATTTGACCACAGAATTCCACGACTGCTTGAACAGGACAAAGCAGCTATTTTGAAGAAAGTCTTTTCATTAGAATTATTCCATAACACCCCAGCAGACCTAATCTTGCTTATAAAACAGCAAAATGAAAGAGACGAATGTGAGTTTTTGAGAAACAGGGGTCAACTTGTCTTGAAAATGATACATCCTTAGTCAGAAAATGCTTATAAAACTTGGAACCGAGTCCAAATCTTTTATAACTTTGCACATGTAACACTATTTTTTTTTTACCTTGTATAACCCTCCTTTCACAACATCTGCATGCAAGCACAACTGCACTGCCCCCTTGTCCATGTTAGGTAGCGTGCTATTTGTTTCTTCCCTAAGGGTTTGTGTACAGCTCTATGTATCCACTGTTTGAAATCCCCAGTGATAAACAGCACCTTGACTCAAAACACCAAAACTTTCATGGCCTTTTTTTTCATTTCTGGGAGGTTTGCTGCAATAGTGAATGCTTGACTACTTGGGTTGTAAAAAAGAGCAATTACCATAATGCAACACAGATGGGTAAAGCTTCATTGCACAATTGCCAAACCAAATACCACCTACAATATAAGTGTGGAACTAACAAATCATCTATACCCCACTGTATTTTGCAATAATAAATTATCTCAAGATGCTAAATTCATGGGAAATGTCTTTTCGTAATGTCACTTGACAACGTCTGGGAGAGGGAAAAAATCCTAGTCTAAGTCTCTAAGTTGAAAATTGGTTGTGAATAGGAATTACATTTTACTATTATAGAAACAGGCTGGTAAAAATATTTGTAGGCTTATATAACTGATTGCCATTCCCTCTAGCATATCCCATCATGACTCTGGAATCTTGATAATGGAATTGTTTTTCCTCCCTCAGAATATGGCTGCACATCTGTAGAGGGTTTAGCATGTTTAAAGCGAAAGAACATTTCATTTGTTATGTCATAGCTGGCACAAAATCGAACACATTTGTGCAACCCACATACGAGTCATGTTTTATGTGAAAAGCACAAATAATGATTCTATAGGCTCCAGGGACATGTGGAAAGGTCAGGAAATGGCCACATGGACATCTGCACCTTGCGAGTGAAATTTTAACAAACTGAAAAGAAAATGTCACAGCTTTCATATCATTTCATAAAAAGCCTTATTCCAGTGTTTTTGACAGATTTGCTCTTTTCAAAAACCTAGTGAGCCCCTATTGGATAATTTGACATACATGTGAATGTGAAAGACTTAGTGTGCATATGATGCCTTGCAATACTGGCTCACTGTATCATTGTTATGTGTTTTATGTTGTTATGGGATGTTTTATGTATTATGCACCATTTCGAATATATCATAATTACAAGTTCTGAGCACATAAATGGCCAAGCAAAGTTACATTTAACAGAGGGAAACTCTGAATTCTAGCTGCATTTATTTAATCAAAAATGCAGAATATCACAGAAAAATTATAGTGTGTTATTGCGATTTAAAAGAGCCAAGCACCAAATCAGCATTTCAGAATGATTTATGGAGTATCTTGTGACACTGAAGACCACTGTTTGCTTTATGTAACAAAAACAGTTGTGATACCACATGTAAATATGTGATAGAGATGACGTTGCGATAACTAACTCTCAGCTCTGAGATACAAGTGTTCCAGGTGCACATGAAGGCAGCATTATATACTGAATGTTAATATTACCTATATATGAATAACACACTTTGTACTGATTCCACTACTAGTGGAACTGCATTATGCTTGCATTTAAGACTAATAATAACCACTGTAACCTTTCATAATTTTTATAGCTCTATTGCAGTCTTCAGTCTGCAGTGGAACCACTGTCCTGTTTGACTGAGGTTCTTATTCATGAATGCAGTCACATGCTGTTTAAAACCTCCTTAACCATCAGAAATAAATGCTTCCTGATCTCCCAAAACTTCTGATGTTCTCCTTGATTACCCATCTGGAGAAAAACTTATCTCGTTTTGTGTTAGAGGACATATTTTCTGGACACAGGGATGCTGAATTTTTTAAAATGAAAATGTCTGTAGAGACTCCTCTCTGAGTAATCTATTGATTATGAAACAGCTGCACACATCTGTTACTTGATGTTTATATCATTTCAAAACAACACATAACTCTGCATTAAATGACACCCACCCTACAAATTATTACTTCTCCCTTTGTTAGAGTGGAGCAACTGCATCTGTTGCATGTGTATACTGGCCATTCAGAACTTCTACCCAAAACGAAAATTTCAAACCATATTATCAAATTCAAAGCTTAGCCAAGACAAAAATGTCAGCAATAAAACATGTGATCAAAGTTGCAGCTTAGATTTAAACATATTTATCATAAAATCTGATTCTGATCACTGAATTACTTTCAGGTTTATTAGTTTTGCGACAGTCAATAATTGTTTGCAAATACCATGAAAATAAAATAGTAGCACCATAAACTGAATCCTGCTTCTCCTGAAAACTTCTCTATGACTTCTTTTATAAAACAGCATTTATTTAATGGTAAACACCACGCTTAATGGAAAACGTTCCTGTGGCGACATTTCTGCAAAATGACATTACATTGCTTCTTACAAGTTGGCAACACTTTCGAAGTGAAATGTCCAGTGATTTGCGATAAAAGCTTATTCAGTTTTACCGAAGCAGATGTACATAAATCTGGAAAGGTTTTATTATGTTGGTTGCTGTACATATCGCAGCAGTGGCGCAGTGTCTGGTTAGTGGTGCCAAAATGTTAACGCCCTCTCGCAAAAGTAACATAACCGACAGTGATAACAAAAGCAAATGTGAGATAACGATGCATTTGCTGACGTGACCACCGCAATTTAGCTAGACGTTTAAGTCTTTGAGCACTTTTATAACATCTCATGTTTCATGGGACTCGTACCTGAACACTCAGCATTGCAAATTCAACTCTGTACCAGGTGTGCTACCGAGCAAGTTTACTGTGTGAGAAAAGTCACACAATGGATCCGGTTATGTAATGCAAATGTTAAAATTTATTAGTTTACAAATCATGTACCTTGGTAAATATGTTTTGAGGTCACAAAATAGTATTGTGCAAGGAACCATGTGAAAATATGTTTTCATTAATTGATAATCTACCCATAATCATAATTTGTGTGAAAAGGAATAAAATTTGTTGGTGTTTTACTGCAACTAGCATTCATAAAATTCCCATGTCAGTATATTGACTGCAAATACTTTTTAATTGTTTTTCTATGTAAATGTGCGCTACTGGCGGACATCTTGGATACAATTGTACAGCATCTTCCTTCTTTAATAATCACAGTTTCATCACAGTTTATTGATATTTTGATGCTGATGTGTGAATTTTAACAATCAAAAGATGGAAGCCATTGATGTGATACAGATATGGTACATTTAACAGAAAAGTCAGGTAATTTTATGGTAATTCTGGTTCAATGAGTGAAAGCTCTTATTAAAAGCAAAATTAACAAATTAAAAGTGTTTACCGGCATTAAAAGTGCAATTTGGCAGTGTATATTAATGCACAAAAATGAGTCTTCAACATGCAGCATTTCAGACTCTTAGTGAGTTCTTAGTGAGTTAAAAAAATAAATAAATAAAAATAAAGTTGCCCCTTGTTTCTTTGTCAGACATCATGAGTTTCTTCATCAGGTGTACCAGCATGTTATACTTTGCTTTGCTAATGTTGGAAGATAGCTTTGCTATGCAAAGTGGTCAAACAGTTTAAATGTTTACGCAAGAGGTTGATATGATATCATAATCCTTTCAAATTTATCCTGTTGTCTTGTTGTGAAACAAAGATCCAGTATCGAGGCACAAAATTTTATTCCAAATTTAGAAACTAATCCCATTTGGCTCTTTAGTTAAATTCAGTTATGCTGCTATGTTTATCATATTAGGATTAGTATATAATGGCCACTAGACTAAAAAATGTGTTTGAAATTTGTTTTGGATTACAGTTAGAAAGTTATGAATCATGTGGAAATTCAGATATTCCAGGTGAAATCTGGGCCAGTTCTTTTTATGAATGGGAAAACTGTCGTAATGCAAACAGATGTCATTAGCCTCATGTGATCTACAGTACATTGTGTCATCGCTGGCTGTGCCAGCTATGGTAGGAAGGCTTGCAAATAGACTTAGAGACAGTCGTGATGTAATGTCGTTTGTGTGCTATTAGTAGGTCACATCCTATTGACGTAAACAGAGAGACAATTCCTTACCAACAGTAGCATTAGTGTAGCCACATGATTTTTCATCTTTCAAGAGCACTGTTAAACATTACGATTGTAAGTGAAACATTTCTTAAAGCTTATATCTTGTAATATATGTTACGAATATGGGCCTGCCAGGATGCTAGGGCCTATGGGTACCAAATCACCACTTTGGAATTATTAATTTTATGAATTACTCATACTTTATACTTTATTTTATTTTTACAAAAACAAGTCTATGGATATTTCTTCTCCAGTTTTATCATCCACCAAGCTAAAACCATTTTAGAAATGTGCACCTCTACCCAAAAAGTGATTTGAGGTATCTCTCATGTTTGTATTATGAATGTGTGGGATGCCGAACTTTAAGATACTTACTTACTGTTCAAATGACTAATCATTAACATAAGCATAGTAATAGTCTTATACTTGAGGTATTTAATTTACTGTGAAGTGATCAAAAATACATCCATTAGTCATGTAATATCTAGAAACCATAGGTTTAAAGTCTTGGCTCGTTAGTCCCAGTCAATGGGGTAATGCATGCCTAAAGCATACCTGCCCTCCCCGATGATTTTTCCACATCAGTGGCATTTTGCCTGAACTCAGAACTGCGGTGTCGACATTAGATTCTTCAACTTTCCTTACAGTTCTTATACTCTGCATGCCACCGGCTGAGATTGGCTTGCGGTATGCATTTCCTCCTCTAATGCAAACTCAGCACTTGGGTCAAACCAAAGAGTGTGTGTTGGCTTTATTGCAGCATACAGTACTTCTTTAGCTTATGTTTGAGACAGACACTCTTTATGCTGTCATTTCTGCAGTAAAATCTGCAGTCATAGAAAATCTACACCACTAATTCTCTTGCTCAATAAATCACCAATTAAATCATATAATGAAGTCTGTGAGCAATTAAAGCCAAATGCCCTATTTTTTCAACTTGGGGAATTTCAGAACATGATATCACACATATGCCCATTATGGATCATTTGGGCGTACAACATGTAAGTGTTTGGGCAAGACCCCTAGACCTCTCATCACAAGGGCGTTGACAACATATACTGTAAGGGTGTTTCTTCAACTGTGTGCACTTTTATGTCCCAGAAGCTGTTTTTTGTTAAAATTGTAACATTTTCCTTTTGTTATATAAAGACCAAGGACATTTTTTACCATTTCATCTTCATTTACTTTAATAATAAACATATTTATAATGTAATTTCCACCACAGAATAATATCAAACAAAATAATTATTTTGATGTGTGAAAAAATTGTTCATTAAAAAAAACTAAACAAAACAAATTAGCTGGATATTAGTAATGACCAAAATAATCTAGTGAGAGTGTGAGAAGTCCACAAGGCCAAAGGTGTCCATAAAGCTGAAGATGTGGGTAAGGAAAAACAGCTCCAAGACTGTAAAATTTGACCTAGATCTGGATCCTCAGAGAATAGGTTTCTTGACTTAGATGATGTCCAGCCTCAAGAACTCCAGATGTAGATTACATCATGTGATGGGAGATGTCTTGCTGTAATAGCTTTGACTGAGTAAAAACAGAGTTTTGGCTGTAGATCTCAGATGAACTTTTCAGAAGAACTTGGCTGCACAAACACACTCTAGCCGTACAGTATAACGCTATTTTGGGCCAGTCCAACGGTGACTGGAACAAAAGTGAGGTGATAACTTAATGAGCCAAAAGGAATACGCAGAAAGCCGGGTTACGTGGATTTGTGCAGACAGTGCCAGGCTTGATTTGGAAATCATTACGACCAATGACATTAAGGTCTGGTAACACCTAATTAATCACATCGGATGAGGTTTGTTCAGTGTGTTCAGCAGAACAAAAATGTTTAGTAGCCTAGATCTGTTTCAAAACCTAGTGTTTGATGCCTACACTATTTCAACCAATGACCAAGTAAAATTTCAGAGAGGCTGGTCCAATTGTGTAGTCAGAAATCAAATTTGCCATTTTTCTGCTTGATTTCAAACTGACATGGCTCTTTGCATTTGTTTTGCATTAGAGCTTTCTTTACTTTGTAGGTACCTTTAGAAACTGGCCAAAATGGTTTTGGTAGTATAACGTTGTTGGCTACCTTTCGGATGTTTTAAAATGAGCATTTGGTTGCATTTTTGCTTTGATTGTAGATAACAATATGGGGGAGCATGCCTTTTTTTGAAACATTTAGTGATTGAAATATCTTCATTTCATTTAATGAACTGAACACCTCCTGATGGGCCTGATCCCTTTGATGCACTGGATTTATGGAGATCACACTGACTCTCTTGAAACTCAGACTTTTTTGGAATCTACTCTTCCTCCTGCAATTCCAAGAGAATCTGGATGAACTACTGCTGACTCCTCTTGCAGGGAAGGGTGCAGGCGTGTGGTTATCTGCTGTGATTTGTTTTTGCACCTTATTCCAGTATGTTTCAAGTGCCAAGCATAAATCCCGGTAATGGGGTTGCAGACGAACTGGCAACATCGAATAAGCTTCTGTGTTTACTGTCTTGAAAAGGAGCCAGTTTAAATCACGCAATATCACATCCTGAGTATTCTGCCAACAGTTTATTTTTTTTTTTTTGATTAGGGGAATGTAAAATTCAACCATTTTTCAATTATTTAGTAAAGGAAATCTCAACCATCAATGTTATTTAAATTTATAAGAGATTGGATAGCTCATAAAGAAAATACTGAAGCATATTATAAGAGAAAGTATGTTTGGATAAAATGATAGAAGCAGGGAATGTGAGACATTTTTAGACTGTACTTAATGGAGTGAATTTGATATTCTGTCTGAATTGCTCTTGGGCACTTTGGCTGTACAGCTTTGCTTTTTTGGCAGATTAAATCACTGCATCATTAAACCAAATATAACCCTCATGATACTGTATATAGTGATGTGTAGTGGAATTTTAAAGAACCCAGAAACCAACATGCTGATCTGAAGAAGTTTTTTTTTCTCTTAAAAACCATAAATAAACCCAAGAATGAAGCTGTTTTCAGGAGTGAAATTTACAATGTTGACAGACCAAGATTGGGTCCGAATTAGGAGTTAGGAAGCTCACTATGTTCTGACATAATGATGCTCTAAAATGTTGTAGGCAGCTAACTAGGTTTGGAAAGTTTGGTTCCCCAAAGAACCATTCAGGTGTGAAGAACATTTAAAAAAAATTAAAGAAACTTTTTTTTTTACTATGAAGGTTCTTTATGGATGCCAATAAAGAACCATGATTTTTAAGACTGTAGGCAGCACACCACGTTTGGAGCGCCAGTCTTACCTTTCCCGCAGGCTCCTCTCTGGATGAAGATGATGGGCGGCTGCTGGAGTTTCTGTGCCCGGTTACTGACTCTCTTGAGTTCGCAGATGTTCCTGTAGGACACCCCATCACTGCCGCAGACGGGCTCAGGACTCTTACACTCGCACACGCCGGTCTTTCCTCTCCTCCTCACGGTAGTCGTTGTTCCGACCCCCTCAGACACAGCGCACTCCAGACCCTCTCCACACTCCGGGTCTCCCAGTTTCCCTGTACCGCCGCAGGGCTCACTCTCGCCGGCCGCGCACACCGGGCAGCAGTCGCACTGGTCGAGGATGTCTCCGGCCAGACAGTCGGCCGGTATGGGCGGACACAGACTCTTATCGCAGCGCTCCGGACAGCCGATCACATAACGCTTAGAGATCCGCGCATCGCACAGCAAAGGCACCAGAATAACAGACGCGCAGAGAACCCACAGATGCATTTTAATATTAATCTGTAATAACAAACTTTTCAAGTAGAATCTCTTCAAGTTATTAAATTGAGGAATACGTCACCGACAAATAAAAATATAATGCACGTAAACTTGACAGAGTTTGTTGTGCTGTCAAATGCCCGTTATCTTGCACTTCAGTGACAGACTTTATAAAGCTTAGGGAGTATAAACAGCAACGCCGATTGGTTGGATTTGCATGACGTCAACTATGTTGGTGGGGCGGGGCGCAATGGTAAACAAGGAGGCCACGCCTCAAGCATGTGTTCAAATATTGTGCTAAAAAATCTCATACACACCTGTTGAGAGATATACAAAAAATGTCAAAGAAAAACGAATTCAAATAAATAAATAAATAAATAAATAAATGTAAACTTACAGAAAATAGAAACTTTGCTTTAAAGTATATTTTTAAGGTAAGAGACCTAAATGTCCCAGAGTGATTTAAGAAAGCATACTAGACTGAACAAAATAATAATCAAAACAACAACAATAATAATAGTAATTACAAAATAAATAAATATATAAAATAAACAGATTTTGTTTTAAGTCCAAAATATAATTTAACATCCCTGAATGAACCTAAATACATTGATTTATACAATAAAAACTATTTTTATGAGTTAAATCAGGTATACTCTTTAAGGTTACAATTGCAGGTTATTTTTATGGGTTAATTCAGGTAGAAATAGCTCTTTAAGGTAAAAATTGAGGGGGAAGAGGGACCCTGTGATCAAATTTTTTCAGAAATGCTTGAACTTTACAATAAAGGTAATTTTTAACTGAAAGAATGAGCTGTATTATTAGAGTATTTTTCATGAAGGTTGGTTGCTGCATATTTTATGCAGTTTGTTAATTTCTTTGCTCATTTCATTCTCTTTGGAGCATGGCAGTATAAATCAGAATATACGCAACATTTAACTTATCTAAGATATCAATCATCAAGCTTTTAATTTACCATTCTGCTTAACTAATAAATAAGATAGCGAAAGTCATTGTGGACATAATTGGAGTTACATTCAAGTCTAAATTGTCTGCTATGGTGTGCAAACTTTGTAGCGCTTATTAATTGACCTAATAAAAAATACATTTCAAAGTATATCCCAAAGCCAAACATTGATCCAAGCTCATGAACTTGTGTTCAGTATTGTGGTCAGATGTAGTCCTTGAATAATTTTTAGATGTGCTTGTCACAGAGTTGCAGGTCCAAGCTGTCCTCCCATGCAGCTCTCTGAAGGGAGTTACTCCAGCATTATGGGAGTGGATATCCTTATGCTCACTGATCCTAGGCAACATGTTGCTTTTCTCAATATTTGTGCCTCACAAATACAGTATCTCAATATTCTGGAATTTGAAGCCATGACTTTTTCACAGGGCCAACATATGAAATGAATATGAGTCAGATTAGGAATTTGCTACATTTGCTAATACTTAATGATTATTAATATTTTGTTTAGAGTATTGCATTACATTCTCTAGAACTGAACTCCGTAACTCTAAGAGTCTCTCTTGATCAAGCTCAGCTCATCTCAATTTGTAATTATGTGTCTACAAATGAAGGAGAAAGCTATGGGCTCAAATGCCTTCTTTATTGCCTTCTTTACTGCACTTTGCACTTTTTTCACTATGCCAGTTAAAAAATAGGGGAGAGCGGGGACGAAAGTACCATTTTTCAGAAAAATATAATTTAAAAAGTTAATGTTGTAGACAGAGATATATATATATTTGCTGTGGCCAATAACTCAGAAGTGTGGTTTATCAATACCAGGTGGTATTTTGTACAAATGTAGAAAGACTTCAGTATAATTTCACTTTGAACATAAGTTGCACATTGTTACTTTCGTCCCCGCTCTCCCCTAAATATATTTTTGATAGACCACTGTGGTCTATTTTGAACACAGAAATAGAAAATGAAATGAACATGAAATGAAAACAGCCAGTAGGAAGCAGCTATAGTCACAGTCTTAATGAGTCATTGAATCAGTCTTTCAACAGATTTGTTCAAAATGATCTGATTAATTCAGGAAGAAGATTCTTTTTACTCAATAATTCACTCAACCTATTCCTTCAACAACTTGGGTGCATTCATTTAACAAAACACTACAGTGTGTTGCTCAGAGCGCCCAACAGTTTCACTTTGGCTATTTTTGTTGGTGAAATACTGTCAATATTTTGTCTAAAATGTCACTTAATATTAATGTCTCTGAACTGCTATATAAAATCAGTGTCACATTTGGAATCATGCTGATATTCAGGAAAAACAGCACTCTTGCTCATGTGATTACTTGAAATAAGCTATAAATATAAACTTACATACCTTATGTGTTAGAGAAATAAATGTGCAGCCATCCTTAAAATTTTGTATTTGAACTTCCGTTTTTGTGGTAGCTCGCATCACTGTTGAAGAGTAATTGCTGGTGAAGTGGATTTACTTATTGTAGCATTAACAAAAGTTCTCATGTGCATTGTAAGGTTCGAAGCAGATGTCAAAACAAATGAAGAGTTCAGATGCAAAAGCCTCTACGTCTGACGTTTTTCTTTAAAATTAGAACATTTCTTTCTGGCTCTTATGTATAGGTTTCTATGTAAGTACTGGTACTTCTGAATGGGTTGAGGCTGGCATTTAGTGTATTTGAAGTGAAAGTACTTGATGAACATATACTATGTGTGGAGAGCATTCACTCAGTAGCCTATCATTATCTCATTTTTGACCAAGATGGCTTTTAGAGGCTTTTGCATTTGGAACTCTTCAAATGTCAGTAGACCATGGAGCGGTTCATTCATAAATTCGTACGAGCTTACCTTCATGCTGTGGAAATACAAACGGAAGACTGAAGACAATGAGTGCAGCGTTGAAAGGGGGCGGGGCTACATAAGGTCTATACAGGTTTTTGGTTTTTTTGGACCCTATCTTATATTTTTGGGGGCATGTTTATTATGGTGTAAATGTGGCGCAAGACCCTGTTAACTTCTGATCCTGCAGCATATAACTACCCACAACTTCTTAGCACTGTGACGGTGAGTTCGCATTAACAATAACCACTCAAATTTCCCAAACTGCTGCTAAAATATCTCTGTTATTTTTAACATAAGAGACAGCGCTGCTATTTTACTTGAATGTGCAAAGCTTTTGGCATTAGCCGATTCCAGTTATCTTAGCGATACAAAACCAGTCTGTTATGCTGCATTATATTACAAAGTATTTGATATCCAACCATTTTGTCGCATACTGCACTTTGTTATTCGTCTCATTTTTATCAGATGTAGGCCTATCGCACATTCACAGGAAATAACTTACTTCCACATTAAATAAATAAGGTGGAGAGTTTGGTTTGAAAGTACACATGCAAAAAAAGTCTGTTTGCTGAAGTTACTGTAACCAGCATCACCTCACTAAGGGTGTATTTTAAAGGGAGATCAGGGGTGGGAATGATAATGATATCATCTGATTGTGTCACTTCCAGAAGCACGCTTTTCATGGAACATTACAGCACAGCTACATATATTGAATTAAATCTAATTAGCAATAATACTTTGTCAAGGAGTGCCAAAACATTTAAAAACAACATAAATTAGGTATGCCAGTTCACTATTTTGCAATGTACAACCTGTTTGATAATGTTGACATGCATTGTAATGACGTCAGTACTTTTTAGTGCTTGGTGTTTCAGCATCTTACATTGGATATGGATGAGGTCACTCTACAATGTAGGTTCATGGGATTTTTTGACTGCTTTATCATCTACAAGGCGAAATTAAGGAAGTCAAAAGCACATTTGAAGTATCATTTTATGTTTGTAGCACAAATGGTTTCTATACGAGTTACATGTTGAACTTAGGGTAGATGCTATAGCTCAGGTTCACCATTTATTTGATCAAAAAACACAGTAAAGCAGTAATATTGTGAAATATTATTGCAACTTAAAATAACTGCTTTCTATGTTAAAATATTATAAAATATCATTTATTCCTGTGATGGCAAAGCAGCAGCCATTTTTCCAGTCTTTAGTATCACTTGATCCTTCAGAAATCATTCTAATATGCTGATTTGATGCTTAGCAAACATTTCTTACAGTCATAGATGTTGAAAATGGTTGTGTTGCTTAATATTTTTGTGGAAACCATAATACTTTTTCTTTTTCTTTAAATCTTTGATGAATAAGAACAGCATGTTCAAACAAACAGCATTTGTTTGGTAAAAGAAATTGTAAAAGAAATACAAGGTTTATAACATTATGAATGCTTTACTGTCACTTTTGGTCAATTTAATGTGTCCTTGCTGAATAAAAGTAATTTCTTTCTATTAAAAAAATGTTGGTAATATTATAAATGTAGGTAATATTGTTTTATCACTGAAAAGACACTGATTTAGTCTGAGAGATGCAAACAAATCACACAAAAACTGTCTGAGGTTAATAAGTAGAGAGAGAAAAAAAACAAGTGCAGATACAAATATAAAAATAATAGGTAGCTTTATAAATTGAACGCTACTTCCTTTGAGTCTCCAGGAGCTATCACAGCTGCACATTGTGTTGATCCATCCCAGAGCGGTAGTTCTTCAACACTTTTATCATAAAGAGCTGAGTAAAAAGTTGGCAATGTTACACACATAAACACACTGACTCAAACATCTGGACATCTGTGGACTCTCTCTCACACACACCATGTGCAGATAAGCAAAAAAATAGCAGCAGCATGAATCATACAGTGCATAAAACTATAGCTTAATGCAGTGTTTGACGTGCTGTTTTGCATGGCCATGGCGCTGTAACTGAGCACATATTCCCTGCAACCGTTCATCAGGCTGTTTACTATTCCTTCCCACTTCATGACGTGAGGGTATCAAGCTGGGCTCATGTCAGATAGAGAGCAGCATTCCGGGAAAACTAGCCTACCTCCTCCCTGAGTTTCCTGAAACAATCCCCAGGACAAGTGAGTCACTCTTTCACATCAGAGAACATATATTTCACTCAAGCAACTTTTAATTATGGCACATCATTTGCTTTTGCTATGTTTTAGTACAACAGTGAATCAATTTCAAGTCAAACAGGGACAGAAGTGGAAAAAAAATACAATTTTCTTTTGGCAATGCCTTTCATAAAATGGAATTTAATAATTATGTTGGCTTGACAAAACTAACATTTACTATGTAATTAAATTAATGCGGCCAAATTCCCAAATGTGGGAAACAAGAAACGCAAGCTCATGCGAAATTCGTTCCAAACTAAGTTCCAAAATTCAAATTGGGTGAACTCTCTGTGAAGACCCAATAGTAGACTGTTACACTGTGACCTCTTAGCTGAATGCAGCTAAGAAAGAATGCAAACTTTAAATTGGCAGTAGAGTATTTTTTACATTTTTAATGTACAATATGAATTATGTTTTTAAAAACGACGCCACCAAGTATGATGTCAAATTACAACCGCAGTGTCAGTAGAAATATTCAAGTGCAAACTGTGACCGGGGCTTATAATTCTTATACAACGATGTATTTAAGCTGTTTATCAGTAGCTAGCCTAGTTTTATGCTAAAATATTCTAGCCACATGCTAATACGCGGTAACAATGCATTAGCAACATGCTAAAACATTCAATGTGGTAAAAATAGAAGAAACATTCTACTGTAGCAACATGATAAAACATGCTAGCAAGGTGCTAAAATATGCTAGAATCCCCCTGTTGAAAAAACCAGCATATGCTGGTTAGGTAGGTTTTGATGCTGGGATGCTGGTTTAAACTGGTCCTTTGCTGGTTTATGCTGGTCCTTTGCTGGTTTAAGATGGTCCTTAGCTGGTCATGTGCTGGTCCTAAGCTGGTCCGACCAGCTTAAGACCAGCAAAGGACCAGCATAAACCAGCAAAGGACCAGCTTAAACCAACATCCCAGCATCAAAATCTACCTAACCAGCATATGCTGGTTACATAATGTGTGTCTGTAAAACACTCTTTAGAACAAACAGTGGAATAAACGTATAATTGAAATGGAAATATGAAAATATCCATCCATCCATTCAATCCCCAAACTGCTGGTTGTCTCTAATTTAATCAGTTATTTTTCATATGCCTAATATAGCTCTGTTCCAACATCCAGATTTTCCAAAGTGCTCAAACTCAGCGAAAAAAATCATTCAAGATGGCAGATGGAGTAATAAAGAGAGGAATATTGAATATTGAGCTTCATTCCATATTTAAAATGTACTGTTTTATCCACTGTTTGTTTGTGGTGGGTGTTATTAGCTTAGCAACATGCTAATGCTTAGCTCTGCTGGAACCAACTGTCATTTGAATCTCTCGATTTTGGAACAGATCTTTCAAACTTCTTTCTTTTTTTATTTTAATCACAGGACCAATACGTAAATCGCCTGTCCTCTTTTTACCACAATGCACTGGTGGTCCTGATTATCCATAACCAGCTGTGCTTTATGATGCAGACCTTTGAATGAGCTGTGAGAATTAGCAATGAAGTCAAGGTTCAGTGAGATCTTGAAACATTATTTATCCTTTGTAAACTAAACTGTAGTAACTCCCTTAGTTGCGGTTGTTCTAAGATGACTATCACTCTTTTGTCAAGTCGCTGGCACTGCTAGAGTGTTGAACAAATGATTGCGCATTTACCTCTTTTCAATCATAAAGAAAAATTGCGCTGTGAAATGATGTGTTTTATAAAGACATATAAATATATTAAAGAAATACTTTAGTTCATTCCAAATCTCCCCTTTCTGAAATATTTTGCATTTAATCATTTTGCACAGTGGTTTTGGAGGATCTGATGATATAAATCGGGTGTGTTAAATAGAGGACACATCCAAAATGTGCAGTGCTGGATTCCAAGACCAAGGCCGAGAAGCACCGACTAAGCAGATGCCTTTATCCCAGGCATCTTACAATACAAATGAGGAAAACACAGGCAATTTATCATACAGGAGATAAACAATATTAGCTTTTCCCGCAATACCAAATTTCAAAACTATGAGGCATCTGTTCTGCGTATTAAATCTTGGCATCGCTTGAGCAACAGACATTCAACAGCAAACGCCTTTTGAAACACCAGGTGAGGATGAGTAAATAATGACAGAATTCTCAGTTTTGAGTGAACACATAATATAACCCTTGTGAAAAAGTGTTAAATGTGTACTTACGGTGTACTTCAAATCCTGTAAGTATATACATTAAAAAACTGTACTTGCAAATAATATATTAATGAAATAAAAAGGCCACTTAAGTGTAAGTAGACACTTTTATGTTTCTGAACACACTTAAGTACAGTTTAAAAAATGCACTTTGTAAAAACGTCAAATTAAATGAATTCCTAAAAGTACATTTTAAATATTTAAATTTATATTTAACATTTAACACATAAATGCTTTTCATTCAGCAGTACACTTTAAATACATTTCAAAGACAGTAGAAGTAATTATGAAATTACATATAAAATGAACTTAAGTCCTATTAGTGGGTTAAAAAGCACTTCAGTTAGTTCAATTAACTGCACTGAAGTTCAGTTAACTGCATTTAATATAAAAGTAAACTATAAAATGTTTTCATTTAATTGCAAATAAAATGCAGTTAAGTGTCTGAACACATTACATTCAGTTCACACTTAAAAAGATAGTTCACCTAAAAATGAAAATTCTGTCATTAATTACGCTCCCTAATGTCGTTCCAAACCCATAAGACATTCGTTCATCTTCAGAACACAAATTAAGATATTTTGGATGAAATCTGAGAGCTTTCTGACCCTGCATAGACAGCAATGCAACTACTGCATTCAAGGCCCAGAAACCTAGCCTAGCAAGGACATCGATAAAATAGTCCATGTGACATCAGTGGTTCAACCTTTACGAAGCTACGACGATTCCTTTTGTGCACAAAGAAAAAAAAAAATTATGACTTTATTCAACGATATCTTCTTTTTTACAAAAGTATTCTCGTAGCTTCATAGAATTATGGTTGAACCACTAATGTGACATGTCCTTACTACCTTTCTGGGCCTTGACTGTGGTAGTTCCCTTGCTGTCTATGCAGTGTCAAAAAGCTCTCTGATTTCATCAAAAATATCTTAATTTGTGTTCCAAAGATGAACGGTCTTATGAGTCTGGAATGGCATGAGGGTGAGTAATTAATGACAGAATTTTCATTTTTAAGTGAACTAATCCTTTAAGTATATTATCTCTGTAATAAGTACTTTTTTTTAAAGTATGCTAAAGTTTATTTCTTTTGACAAGGGAAAGATTAACACCTTCCACAGCACATAATGCTTTTGTGTCATCACAGTGTTATGGCTGCAGAACTGGGATCTACCCATGTGTCGGCCCAACGAACTACCCAAAATTCAGCCATCACCTCAGCAGGAGCCAAAGCCTTCCTATGACTAATATTCATGGATATTAAGAGGGATTTATTCAATACAGGCACACATGAGCTCTTTTGCCAGCATTTATATAAGAGTATTAATCTAAAAACGTCTACCATTTATCAGTTACAAACCCACTCTTTCGTAATGAACTCGGATCAAAATGGAGTTAGCTTGGCATAAAAATATGCTGAAAGATGAACAAAACAATCAAATAAGGAAGCCCCCTAAAATGTATAGTTGTGATACATTTCTAACATAGTTTTTCTCTTTCTATGTGACATGCAAGACATTTTATGTTCATAACGAAAAACTGTATGGTAACAGGAGGAAACCAGCAGAGGGCACTATATGAACATCATAAGAAGGCTGCACAGGAGTGAAGATCAGGGGCCATTTTCCACTAGTAGTTTTCAAAAGAGTTCCTAGCTAGGAGTTTTTGCTTAAAACTTGTTCACAAAACTGAGAAGAGCACGTTTTCCCTTAGTTTTAGTAACAAAAACTTGAGATAGCAGGATGTAAGCATGCTCTTTTTAAATCGAACTAGCCTATGTTCTATCTGCAATTTAATGTTATGCT
Source organism: Tor tambroides (assembly GCA_021397915.2). Classification (NCBI taxonomy): domain Eukaryota; kingdom Metazoa; phylum Chordata; class Actinopteri; order Cypriniformes; family Cyprinidae; genus Tor; species Tor tambroides. The sequence continues at coordinate 61,472 of JAFVLL020014551.1, read as the reverse complement.
ATTTAGATATTTAATGACAAATACTTCACACTAAAAATTAAGTGGGAGTTGATGAGGGGTGGTATAAAAAAGAAATTCATGAATGATTTAAATACCCCCACACCACTCCACACAATTTTATGTCCAAACAGTTCTACTTTGACTAATCAGTCCAAAATACATTCTCCAAAAACGTTTGAGGATCATCACGGTGTTTTTCATTATAAAATTCAGACAAGCTTCAGTGTTCTTCTGGGTTAGCAGTGGTTCTCTCCTCACCACTGTTTCATGGATGTCATTTTTAGCCAGTGTCTTTTGGATTGTGGATGTATGAACAGTGACCTTTATTGATGCAAGAGAAGCTGCAGTTCCTTCGATGTTGTCTTTGGGTCTTTTGTGACTTCCTGGATGAGTTGTCAGTGTGCTTTTGGAGGAATTTCACAAGGTCGGCCAATCTGGGAAGGTTCGCTACTATGTGCTGAGTTTTTTCCATTTAGAGATAATGGCTCTCACTGTGGTTCTTTGTGGAGTCCAAGAGCCTCTGAAATAGCTTTGTAACCCTATCCAGACTGATATATTTGAATCACTTTCCTCCTCATCATTTCTGGAATTTCACACAGGCCCAGTTGGTTTTAAATAACTCTTTTTTGCTCTAGTAAATAACATTATCATTTTAAACTGTATTAGGTTGCCTTTTGTTTTATGTTAGATTTCATTTTAATTTCTGAAAGAGTTTAGTATACCCATAAAAACAGAAGAAATCAGAATGGGGCAAAAACTTTTTCACTCTATACATACATACAGCCCTTTTTTCAACATACCTTTTTGTGATGTTCAACCTCAATTGAGAAAGAAATGGTCTTTAAATAGGGGGTTTTAATGGTCACATTTGTGAATTTTAGGCAAAATTTTGTGGGCAAAAACTGTCCATTTGCCATTGTGTAACGATGTATTAAGCACAGCTCACACAGAAGCCAAACAGCTTTCTGTTGGTCAGCGCAACAAATTCATGTGACCAACTTGAACGTGAGCAAAATCTGTACAGTGAATTTTTCTGCCCTCGTTCAGAACTCCCAATCACATGGATTCCTATCAAAATGAATGAAATTTGGGGTATATGCGACTGTAGCTTTGGTGTCATTGTACCCAGTGACATGCTGTTTGAGCTTCAGTCCAAGGCCATATTTTCTTTTATAATGGTCTTGTCACTCATTGGCATTTGGACTCATTTAAACGTAATCTTTTTTTTTTTTTTTTTCCATTCTTTATTATCATTTTTCCGTATCTTTATATATAAGAATGTTAAAACGTTTTAAGAATGTTAAAATGTTCTTATATATAAGATGACTGGTGGGTTTAGGTTTGGACGATAGTATATTTAATCATCTTATAGTCTTATATAAAAGATCATATCTATGTGGGGTTCGATTGAACTTTTCTAGTTTTACTATCTTTGTGCGGTCTTTTGGTCCTCACAAAGTAGTAAAAACAAGTTCTCTCTCTCTCTCTCACACACACACACACACGTCTGATTTGCTTTCCTTGTGGGGACTCTCCATAGGCGTAATAGTTTTTCTGCTGTACAGACCGTATATTCTATTGCCCTACACTTATGGAGAGTCCCCACAAGGATAGCAAACCAGACGTGTGTGTGTGTGTGTGTGTGTGTGTGTGTGTGTGTGTGTGTGTGAGAGAGAGAGAACTTGTTTTTACTACTTTGTGAGGACCAAAAGACCGTACAAAGTAGTAAAAACAAGTTCTCTCTCTCACACACACACACACACACACACGTCTGGTTTGCTATCCTTGTGGGGACTATCCATAGGTGTAGGGCAATAGAATATACGGGACTCTCCATAGGCGTAATGGTTTTTCTGCTGTACAGACCGTATATTCTATTGCCCTACCCCTTATAGGAAACTTTTTGCATTTTTAGATTTTCAAAAAACGTCATTCTGTGTGATTTATAAGCTTGTTTACCCGTGGGGACCTCAATTTAGGTCCCCACCGTGGCACAAGTCCCCATGAGTCTGTGTGTATTCAGGTTTAAGTCCCCACCGGGATATAAAAACAGGTACACACACACACACACACACACACACACACTCACAGTAACTAACATATGTATATAAAACTAATTCTAATTATTATAGACTAACCCTGAGTCAAACTATAACCCTAAAAGAAAAGCAAAGAACATTATTTTGATTCACTTCAAAAATTAATAATTTTTCCAGCCAAGGACAACTACATACATTACACATGAAAAAACATGTTGCAGTGTCTGAATCCACAATAAAACAACACAGTATTTATCATTGGGGTCACTGACTCTATTTGCATTCACAACAATACTAACATATGGACCCTTTTCACATATTTGTGTTACCATTTGCTTCAGTAGCAAAAGAACATTTTTATAACTTTACAAAACAGGATAAAAATATAGAGAGATTGACTACAGCAGTCAGAAGAGAGAAATACTGTATGTCAAATTTGCCACCTCTTCCTCATGTGTAATTACACTAATTTAATGGCAAGGTAATATAAAACAAAGTATAGTGTTATAAATGTACATTTTGTACATTGTAATTAAAAAGAAAGAGAGAGAGAGAGAGAGAATATATATATATATATATATATATATATATATACTTGGATAGATTTTCAATGTTATAAAATACATCACAGTCTGTGAAAAGGGTCCATTCAACAGCATTTAGTGGATGCCTGTGGTTTGTTGGTAATACTTTAGGTTCAATTCATTAACATTAGTTAATGCATTAGGTATCATGAGCTAACAATAAACAATACTCACAGTGTTCATTAATGTTCTTCTACTAATTCTACAAATACTAATATATGTGACCCTGGACCACAAAACCAGTCATAAGTAGCACGGGTATATTTGTAGCAATAGCCAAAAATGCATTGTATGGGTCAAAATTATCGATTTTTCTTTGATGCCAAAAATCATTAGGATATTAAGTAAAGATCATGTTCCATGAAGGTATTTTGTAAATTTCCTACCGTAAATATATTAAAACTTAATGTTTGATTAGTAATATGCATTGCTAAGAACTTCATTTGGACAACTTTAAAGGCGATTTTCTCAATATTTTGATTTTTTTTGCACCCTCAGATTCCAGATTTTCAAATAGTTGTATCTCGGCCAAATACTGTCCTATCATAACAAACCATACATCAATGGAAAGCTTATTTATTCAGCTTTCATATGATTCATATGAAATCTCACGTTGAAAGAACTGACCCTTATGACTGGTTTTGTGGTCCAGGGTCACATATTTGTTATAAGCTGAAAACTCAAAAAAAAGTATATTAATAATTAATTAAATTACTATACTAATAAAAATATTAATCTTAATTGTGTAAAATTACTATTCATCATATGTTCATGATATAATTATGAATTAACTAATGTTAACCAATTGAACCTTTTTGTAAAGTCTAACTTTTACAAAAGTCTGGAGTGTTTTTTTTTTTTTTTGTATGTAGAAATACAGAGTTTGCATGCATCTGACAAACAGAAGTGCCACTAAATAGAGTCTTGCTCCCAAAAGAGAGCTGCCACATGGTGAGTCACAAACAGACCATAAAAGGTGACAGTGTGTTTTACACTGAAATACAATAACATAACACACATTCTCTCTACAGCAATACAAAACATATAAGCTTGTCTTTTTTGTTGTGGTCAAACACAAAGTCCAGTTCAATTTATACATAAATCATTCTGACAAAAAGAAAACGAAATTCCATTACCAATAAAAACAAGACCACCAAGGCCCGATGGCGTCTAAAGAAAGAATATGTAACTGTAGGACAAAAGTCTAAACTGTACCCCAAAAAATAATGTAAAAGCACCAGGTTAACTCAACTGAAACAAACCAGAATTTATGGATTCACGAATTTCAGTGGCCTTATTGGTATCAGCAATATGTAGCATATAATTTATCAGTATGAGTTTGATTAGGTCATAATGGAAACAGTTGTTTTAATCTTAATATTAATTAAGTTCTTTTTTACTATATATCTATTTTTTTAAATAAAAAAATAAATAGTTATTTTATTCAAACAATATATTTTCCAGTTTAACCCAAACGTAAACGTAACTGTAACAAGTGTTTTGATGCCTGATTTCACTGAATTCACTTTTTTATGTTCATGGTATTTTAGATTTAAAAGCAGAAAAAAACCCCACAATAGATTTATATCATCAACCATAATATCAGGTCGTAACAGGAAAATAATCGGCTATTGGTAACAGCAACTTTTTTGTCTCAATGAATTTTCTGGTTTGAACTTGTTGCAGTTTTTTTAAGAGACTTGAGAATGATCAGAGAAAACACCAAATCCCATGGTGCACTGGGCTCGAGTCACATTCATCCCATGTCCCTGTCCTGCTTTTGACATTAATAGTTTGCTGTAATATGTGTGTGTGTAATATACCAAGTACATCGTTACACCTGGGTAACATGCAGGTCTTTATCTTTTGGGATATCCGGAGGTTGCGTTACGCCGCTTCTCAGATGCCATGGCGAAGAGTCGTCAGCATTTACTTGAAGAAGATTTGGGGCGACTCTTGGAGCGACAGGCGCGCTCGTAGCCCCGGCCGCAGGCTGTTCAGATCTGGCCCCTCCCATGCCATGCTTAGGGCCCGAGGGGGAACGGCATTCTGGGTAATGGAGTCTGGCGGGGAGGGGTGAGCAAGGAGTTGAGAGACTCTGTTCGTTAGAGTAGAAGACGGAGGTGGGTTCAGCATGCTCCTGTGGAGATTGAGGAACGGTTACAGAACGCAGCGTCAGTCGGGACAGAGGAAACTGCTTTGGTGGAAAGGGAAGATGGAGGAAAAAACTACAGCAGGTGAAGCAAGAGGAACAGCAGGAAGTTTAGTACAAGGGCGGCAGTCACGTCAGCGAGCAGCGGCAGTGAAAGCTACAGCAGACAGGAGGTTGTAGATCAGTCTGGGATAAAGCAGGAGCAGGACAGCTGGTAGTGCAGAAGAAGGGCTCGTTTTGGGGTCGTTAGTGTCTCAGTGTCATATTTAATCTCTGAAAGGGAAAAATGAGAGGTGGAAATCAGCATTCGAGGAAGGCACAGACAGGAAAGGGATTCAACATATAAAGGCAGGTTTAATAAAAAGCTCTGAGGAGACAGTACTCGTATTCATTTCTAATATTTTCAAATTCAAAACTAAAGGCCTGTTAACAACAAGACATTCATTTCAATTTCCCGATTCTGTTTTTGCATTGGTCTGAACAGAAATGCAAAAACATTATACAAAAATAGCGAAAAACAGACTGAATTTTTGCGACAAACATTTTGATCTCATGACAAAAACGTACCTGTGGGAACTTTTTCGCAAGACATGAAATACGTACCATTAAGTACATATCACTGCAGTTTCCAACATAAATAAACACTAGACACGGTAAAACAGCGAGCACTTGTAATGGTTTTCGTGCAAAGTTATGATTACAGCTCCATATGTTTTGCTTTCCGGACGTAACAAGCTTGCTCGGCAGCTCAGCCGGCACAAATTTGGACTTAGGATGCGGAATCCTCGGGTACGAATCCCATCAAAAACATGACTCGCGCTGAAAGATGAGAGATCGAAAAACAAGTTAAATCGATTTACCAACAATTGCATTTTTACGCCAAATTCCTTTTGTTCATACTAACGGGTAGGTTTAGGTGTAGTGCAAATGTTATGTTATTTTAAAACGTCACGGAGCATTACAGTTACAGCGCCACTCAATGGACATTTCAAGTCAACATTTCAACTGCGGTGACACGTACAAAACCGAGGTCACATAAAACGTACCACCGGGGAACACTCTTTTAGCGCCACTCAGTGGACATTTCACATCGAATATGTCACGAAACCTACATGGTGGTATGTATTTCGCGTCTTGCGAAAACTTCCCACAGGTACCTTTTTGTCATAAGATCAGGTTGTTTGTGTTGGTGTGAACAGGCCTTAACATGAATGAAATCCCTTGTGAAAAAGAAGCATACTTTAGCATTCTTTTAAAAGAGAAATTATTATGGAAATAATATACTTCAAAAGAACATGCTTAAGTACAAAATGTATTTAATGGCATGCTATTTACAATTAAATGAATATTAATTATAATTTACATTTATTTTAAATGCAATTAGTTGAACTTTGTGCTTTTTTGACCTACTTCAGTAGGACTTAAGTACATTTTGATATGTAATTTCATAATTATGTCTTTGAAATATGGCTAAAGTGACAAACATCTATCTTAAACTGAAATATACTTTAATGTAATTTTTATTGAAACTTGTCATGTTTTAAAAATTTGTAATTGCACATTTATAATGATGCAATTTTTTTACATTTAAAATATCTTAACCATGTAATATCAAATAACATATTAGAGTTAAAATTATAATTAAGTACTTCACATGCGCTTTAGTATGTTAGTCAATACATCAAAATAAGTGTAAACAGATGTGTGTTAAGAAACAGTCGTTTTAAGTATACTTAATTTCATTAATATATTATCTGCAAGTACCCTTTTAAAATATATATTTTAAGATATGAATTACACTTTAAGTACATATTCAATACAATTAAGCATACTTCTTTTTCACAAGGGATAGCTTACCCAGAAATAAAAACTCTGTCATAATTTCCTCATGCTTTGTCACTCCAAACCTGTATAACATGAGGGTGAGTAAATTATGACAGTTTTTTTTTTTTTTTTTTTTTTGGTGAACTATCCCTTAAATCAGGGGTGCCCAACCCTGTTCCTGGAGATCTACCTTCCTGCAGAGTTCAGTTTCAACCCTAATCAAACATAACTGAACCAACTAATTAGGATCTGAAGGAGCACTTAATAATTACAGACAGGTGTGTTTGATCAGGGTTGGAACTGAACTCTGCAGGAAGGTAGACCTCCAGGAACAGGGTTGGGCACCCCTTCCTTAAATGGTGCACTAAGTCATTTTTATTTATGTTTTACTAGCTTTTTCATCTTCTTTGTGTTTAAGAACTTGATTGAACATGATAGATTAAAATAGCTTTTCCTAGACATATATGACTAGAGTCTACATGATTTTAAAAAGATCTGATTAAAGAAAGAAAGAAAGAAAGAAAGGACTTCATCGAGTGCATCGGTAATACTCATGACATTTTGACTTGAATTTAATAATGTAAGAAAAGCAGGTGAGGTTAAGAAATGGATTATAAACTCTTAAGTAAATGGAAATTAAATGTGGGCATCAAACATGGTGAATACAAAACGATATGACAGATTAGATAATATGTTGAAGATGATATATAGTATATGATGTAAAAATGTTGGTAGTAATGGTAACACTTTAGTTTAGGGACCAATTCTCACTATTAACTAGCATGCATATTACAAGCATACTGGCAGTTTATTAGTACTTAAAAAGCACATATTAATGCCTTATTCTGCATGACCATATTTGAGATTGCTTTATCGTACCCCTAAACTTAACTACCTTACTAACTATTAATAAACAGCAAATTAGGAGTTTATTGATTCAAAAGTTGTAGTTAATAGTGAGTATTGGTCCCCAAACTAAAGTGTGACTGTGATAATTACGACTATTTGGCCATTCCAGCCAAATATCCAAATACCTAAACTTACAAACAGAGTACAACAAAGCACGACCTAGGAAACGAAGAACTAGGCACAATTTGTTCTTGTTCAAACTGTATGACCTGAAGGTGCAGGGGGAAAAAAAAAAAAAATAACATCAACTTTGCAATGGCCTGACAAAAGATCTGGATGGGTTTTCAAAATATTTGAATTACAAATATAGGTGGATCTTTATATAGGTGGTTTATAAGAAATATAGGTGGTCTATAAGAGCCCTCTCTATTATCTATAATAGTATCATTTACTTAATATTTGATAATTAGATTCCAGTTTAATTCAACTCAACAAAATGAATTTAAGAGTTCTTGCATAAAGTTTAATACAAACAGTTTCACAATTGTGTTCTGCATCTATTAAACTGAATTAATAATTTCCAGATGTGCTTATGATGAGAGTTTATTGAAATGACTCAATGTGTATAAACACTTCGAGTAATGCTCAACTACTAGATGACAAATGGAAATGTTTTTGTAAAGAGATTATTAAATATTTTTATGAATCAGTGTGGACTCGCTAGTAAATACTGCCCTGCTGTGCTGGCAAACTTCATGATTCAATCATTGTTTTTACATCATGCAGCACTGTACGGATGTCCCTAATACATTCTATTATTATTCTTTCTCTCCACAAATTTCTAAAATTAATTCAGCCCGAACACACTCATGTACAGACTCCGTACAGCTTTAATTAGACCATTTCTGTGTATTCTGTCTATTTTTTTTTTTTTATAAACCATACATTTTTTCTAATAAGTTTAGGATTAAAGTTAGAAAATCTCAAAAATTGAGCAATATGACTGGTTTTGTGGTTCAGGGTCTCTCTCTCTCTCTCTCACACACACACACACACACACACATATATATATATATATATATATATATATATATTTTTTTTTTTTTTTTTACATCTTTTTTTAAATCAAACAATTGTGAATTGTCTCAGAATATAACTTTTTTCTTGTAATGTTATGACTTTATTCTCAAAACTTTATACTTGAAAAATTCATATTATGAGATTATTCTCAAATCATATAAACCAACTTTATTTTTTTTTAACCTAGCGCTAAAACTCTATTGTAATAAACTGTACGCATTTAGTTTACCATCTAATGTCTCATAATGTCAATGTCTTTGATATTTGCATACTGAATTGTCTTTCTTGCAATTAATATTACAAAAATATTTTTTTTTTATTATATTAAATATCTCACATAAGAAATTAATTACATTAAAAAACAAGAATCTATTATTATTTAATTTTTTTACAGTAAATTACATTAGAATGTCTGTAAATGAACTGTAAATCAATGTTATCAAATATACGTTTTACTGAGCCCTGGACAGCAGTTTTAGTATCACTGAGACACTATTATTATTTTTTAATTCATATTTTGTATCAGTTTTTTTATTTTCATACTTCTGGTTTTATATACACCGTTTTTATTTGTTTTAGTTATTTTAGTACATTAAGTTAAACTAAATTAAACTGATAAATGCTGCCTTCGTAACTAGGTGAAAGAAAAGGTTTTTTTCTATATTTAATTTGATTTCAGTTAACATTTATTTTATTTCAAGTAACCTCTTAATTTTATGGTTGTCATTTTAGTTTCAGTTTTAGTTTTAGTTGACTATAATAACCCTGCTGGACAGAAGCGTGGGTAATCAGACGAATGTGTGAGATGTTTAGTATGGATGTACCAAAGTATATTAAAAGAGAAAATGGGGATGATGGGTGTCAAAGGTCACTGTGGCATGACATGAGGTCTGGTTTTAATTTAGTTTTTCCGCGGGGTTGGATTGTTTAGGTGAGGCAGCTCTACCCTGCTCAGATCTAGTTCAAGGACTAGGCCTCTAAGTCTAAGCAGGGGGCTGCATGCAAACAAACAGGGACAAAGCGCAAGGGATTCGTTCTCAACACATACGTGCTGCATTCACCATTGCAGGATGTATACCTCTGTATACAAGGGTTTGAGAGCCGCCTGGCCTGACGCATCTGTAACACAGCGCACATTCATTAGGCAACGACACGGCAGAAAAAGAGAACAGAGACAGACGGGCACAAAGTGGATATACTAGAATGGGCAGTCTGGTAAATCTGCCCAGTTTTTGAGCGGACAATGACAAATGTTTAATTTTAGGGTAAACTATGCTTTTAAGATTGGGCTTTTGGTCATTCCAGCAGTAAACATAAATGAGTGACGTTTGAAGAGACACATGGTTGGGCTGGACATGGATAGGATGTGTGGCTACAAAACAATTCACAAAAGACAAATCAAACCAGAAGAGCGCAAAACAGCTGAGAACACAATGTTACTAAACAAAGTCAATTCTTACAGAGGCTGCTGAGCGTCCAGGACCCCGTTGGGCCACTATGGCCCCAGAGATAGCCTTGATCCAGCCGTGCATCTCCTCTGGGCTGTCCGACTGAAACAGAGAAAAATACAGACAGCTTTTATTTTATGTTTAACATTTAAAAACAATCGATTAAAACATTTATTAATGCTAGAAATTATTTATAACAGTGGCTCTCAAACTTTGGGACTAAGTGCCATCTCAAATTAAAAGGTAACATAACATAACCTTATCGTTCTGATTACAAATGTGATTTCCAGTCATTTTATTCAGACAAGAAATCAGTTTTTTGCTGCTAAAAAAAGTCAAGAAATACAAAAGTTATATTCCATCTGATATAAAATTTCTGTAGATGTAATGTGTCTCCACTGCAAATAAAGTAATTATAGCCAAAACTACTGTCCCATTACAATAAAAGTTTTTTTATTAAAAAAAATCCAATGATAAAACGTAGAAAGCTATATTGATACTGTACATACATAGGTAATAAAATAAACGTTAAAAAAAAATATAAAACACCAATTTAAATCAAATGTATATGCTTTTAATATTTCTAAAACTTTTAATATTTCTAAAACTATATATATATATATATATATATTGTGGCGGGAGGAGCAAACGACAGACACAGTGGGTGTGGCGTCAGGCCTCGGAGAGGCTTTTATTAAACAGAAATATCAAAAATAGTGTCCAAAGGGGGAAAAAGTGTCCAAAATAAACAGGGGATCTGGTGTCCTCGCCGTGCTCGGGGCTTGTGAAGGAAGGGCAGTGTTCATGACGGGAGGAAGGGTCCAGAGAAGGGGCAGAGTCCGTGGCCGACGCGCCTCCTCTTCGGGTCCGGGGCGCGAGGGGCGGCGGTTTCCTTGAGCGGCTCTGTTTCTCCTGGGCCCAGGATACGCCTGGGGACTCCACGGCCCGGCATCCTGGCCCGACGGTCGTGTAGACCGGGTGCGGCGGCGACCCGGACTGGTGGGTCCGCTGCTCTCGTGCCCTGGCGGCGGCGGAATCCTCGACGCCTCTTCTTCCTGGACCCACGAGGACACCAGCGTGCATGCACGGAAGAGACCGGCCCTCGAGGAGAGGCGCTCCTCGAATTTAACGGCGGCGGTGATGAGGCCCTATTCAAATCAGGTGCGCCTCATCACACGCCGCCAGACCGGGCTAGTTTCCGCGCCTCTCCTCTCACACGCCCACTCAGGGGGAGGCAGCCGACTCGTCACAATATATATATATATATATATATATATATATATATATATATATATATATATATATATATATATATATATATATATATATATATATATATAGTGCCCTCCACTAATATTGGCACCCTTGGTAAATCTGAGCAAAGGTGGCTGTGAAAATAAATCTGCATTGTTTATCCTTTTGATCTTTCATTCAAAAAATTGACAAAATTCTAACCTATCATTGAAGTAAAACAATTGAAAGTGGGGGGAAAATCTCCTTGTGAAATAAATGCTTTCTCTAGTTCATATTCACAGCCACCTTTGCTCAGATTTACCAAGAGTGCCAATATTAGTGGAGGGCACTATATATATGTATGTATGTATGTATGTATGTATGCATATATGTTGATAATAAAGTCATAATGTTTTGAGAATAATCTTCTAATAGATCTTGTAAGAGAAAAGATGTGTTATGTTGAAAAAAAAAAAATCACTACTTTTATATTGTAATGTTACAACTTTATTTTTCAAAACTTTGTTGAAAAAACGCTTATTATAGATTATTCTATACTAAAACGCTATTGTAAGAAAGAGTATGCATTTAGTTTAACATCAAATATTAAGGCACACCCTAATAGAGAGGGTGAAGAATTAATATGAATTAATAGATTCCTACCTGAATGTAGAAAGTCCTTGAGGTAGTAACCAGTTCAAAAAGATTGTCCCTCATCAGCAAGTCACTAAAAACATGAATCAATGTCAGACACAAAAGAATTATGGGTAAAATCCTAAACTGTTGAAACAGCACAGTTGCATGATGGGAATGCTGTTATTGTTTATAACTGTTTGTTTATGCGCTATTATGAAAGGTCCGTCCAAGTCCCAAACTGCAGAACTTTAAACATTGTGAACTGTCACATGTCAACATTAAGATAAACTTGGCTGCCTGGAGTAAATAAAAAAAAAAAACCCATAACAAATGCCATGTTTGCCTGACCTATCCTGACAGAACACATACATCACCATGACGTCTGTTCAGAGTGAGTGTTTTCATCCGGAAGATTCCATTTTTAAAAGGTTAGATATTGCTGACATCACTAATGTTTCCTAAGAACGTCGTTTGTCAGATGATTTCTCATTTATGATGCAGAATGTATGTGAATCTGCTCTTTTGAAATGTTTAGCAGTTGTTTCTACTCAAATACGTTGGTTAAAGTAGAGCACAATGCTTTCCAGATGATTTCCCAGACGTAATAATAATCTGCGCCTAGTGGGTTGTCCAACACAATCACAGTTTAAATGCATGCATTTAAATTTACAACGAAATGGAAGTAGCGACAGATCTTTTCTTCCTTATTGTGATTTTCTTCCTTATTATCTGAGTGCAAAGGATTATTGATAAAGAAAAAATGTAGGACGGGGACTTTGTTCTAGAGAAAAGTCTGGCTTTTTCACTAGGAAGGTCCAGTTATGACCACAATAAGCTCTATAACATGCATTTAGAAAATACATTGGGTCTGAAAATACAAAAGTCTGGCATTGTTTTACTAGGAAGGTCCAGTTATGGCATTTTAATAAACATCACAAGGTAAAACAAAATAATAACATAAAATAAATTAATAAAATAAAATAAAAGATGAGTTGTTCACAATAAGCTCTATGACATGCATTTAGAAAATACATTGGGTGAATTTTCATTTCATGAAGGTGCGGTGTGTGCAGTGATTTTAATGTTAAAATACTTTCCAACTTTATATCTCACTTTGAAGTGCAACTATAAGTAAACCATCGAGACAGTAACTGAGAATTGTGTAGGATTTGTTCACACAGTTTGTCAACCTCTGGCTCAATGGTGTACGAATGGGGCCTAACTTCCTGTTTGTGGAACTTTGAATGACAAGGGGTGTGGCAGAAGCGTATTTGGAAACCATTTTTGGTCACACTTTATATTAGGTGGCCTTAACTACTATGTACTTACATCAAAAAATAAGTACAATGTATTTATTGTGTTCATATTGTATTGCAAAACACTTTTGCTGCTATTGAGGTGGGATACGGGTAAGGTTAGGGACAGGTTTGGTGGTATGGGTCGGTTTAAGGGTGGGTTAAGGTGTAAGGGGTGGATCAACAGTGTAATTATAAATCTAATTACAGAAATGAATTATAGATGTAACTACATATAGGTATTTTTAAAAATATAAGTACAATGTAAAAACATGTTTGTACACAATAAGTGCATTGTATCAAATTATTAATTTAAATGTAAGTACATAGTAGTTAAGGCCACCTAATATAAAGTGGGACCCCATTTTTTAAAACAAAACAAAACATTATAGATAAACAAAACACAAAACAAAAAGAAAACAAAAACAAATGAAACACTACTGACCTTTGTTTACACTCCTGCACTTTGTTTACTTCTTTCAGAAGAATAACTCGTAACGGCTCTCGCTCCTGAAAACAGAGTTTCATTCAGTAATGTATTAAATATTGTCTTTACTTCATGTGAATGATTGAACAAGCACTGAGCAAACATTCCAGCCATGCTGAGTGTGTGCAGTGAGGAAGCACAGTCACAAGCAGGGTCCTGCAGTGAGCGCAGGCCTGTGATTATCAGCCCTTATTGACATCTGCTGTATGATTATCCTTTGACCAAGCCTCGTTCCTATGCCTGCTCTCCTCACACACACATTTCACACAGGCTTCCTGTGCTCTTGCCGAAGCTGTAACAAGTTCTTGTCACCTAAGGGCTGTGCGATTAAATCGAAATCGCGATTTGAGAAGTTGCGATTTGCTAATCACAAAGCCTGCGGTGTGGACATGCATATACTCTGCTCCAGAGTATATGCATGACTGCCAGCCTTGAGTGGCAGTCTTAAGCCGAGTCAGCTAGGGTCCGGAGGGTGTACGCGGAGGCTCTATGTGGACAACTGCGCTAGGGGTGTAAATCGGATGGTTTGTCATGGTACGATACGATATCGATTCTCATACCTAGCGATACGATATTTGCCAATACCTCAAAAAATTCTACGATACGATTACGATTCGATACAGGAGTATATCGATCGATATATCGATATTATGATATTATACACCTATTTTAAACAACCATCTACATTTTTATTAACTCACAAATGCAACCAAAATATATAACATGAACATTTAGCTGACATTTTCACATCCTGTACTTCAAGTGGGACATTCACAACAAAAAAATAGGCCTGCACTTTTTTTTTTTTTTTAAATAATAAAGAAAATAAACAATTGGAAAAACAATTCTGGCTGCTAATATGGCCTCAGTGCTAAAAACCTTTCTGCAGATAACCAAATTACAAGCAATGGCAGAAAATAAATACAACAGAACAAAGACAAGTTCAATAAACAGCGTTTATTCAGGTTTTTCAGCTCAGTCTAAAATAAATGTTCAGGTACGCTACAGAAATGTAATAATCAAATGTAAAATAACTGCATAGTCTTCACTGTATGGATTAAATATAGATTAATCATTTTTGATGTTACAAAGGTTTAGTCAGGAGCAGTGAGCACTTGTATTTTTCTTTGACAGCATAAGATTTACTTGTTGCAGTGTGTGCACAGAAAACGTTTCACACAGCGCTCGACTGTTCCGCCAACAATCCTGATTGTCTTTTATGCTCGCCATGTGCCTTCGGGCAGTCCTTATATCGAGTCCTGATAAGTGAATTTGAGATATTTACATTTAGTTATTTAGCAGACGCTTTTATCCAAAGCGACTTATAAAAGAGGACAATAGAAGCAATCAAAACCAACAAAAGAGCAACAACATGCAAGCCATATGACAAGTCAAACGCAGTACACATAGCAAGGTTTACTTTATGCACGCGTAAAGTATAACTTAGGCTGAAGTCTGACGCTACCTGCACTTCTACAATCTGTCGATAAAACAATATAAAGACAGCCAGATGTGCAATAACTCAGGGAAATTTTTTGTTCACGTTTGTTTACTGTTCAAGTGGATCTACTGCGCATGTATAGAACACGTCCGTGGAGCGGACCACCAGCGTACACTTTCGGCACTATAAATACAAGTAGTCCGCGTCCGCACTGTCTGTGTACGCGTCTGGATTGCGAATGCGGAAAGTATAAGCGGGATTCATGTTAGTCTCTATGAGCACATCTGGAAATATGGACGAGGCTTGACGCACGCGTGCAACCTGTGTCAGCTCGTGCCTGGCTCCACGTTAAAAACAAATATAAATTCAGTCTAACTGCTTTGCTAATTTCACTTGGATGAAATGAAATATTCAGCACATTTTCCACTTGTTCTTAAAATCTCAAATAATTAAAAATGAATAAATCAGCCTAGGCAACCTATGTAATACTTTAATAATTGACTAAAGTAATACAGTTCTTTATTTACACAAAATAAACTAATCTTCCCTATGAAATTCAGTAATTAAGTAAATTTTGCAAAAGTAGTAATACCATTATAATATTCCCTGCTGAAAAAAACAAACAAACAAAAAAAAACAATAGAATCCCCCCCAAAATGTGAATTACATTGGTTTTATGGATTCTATTGGTGGGATATAATCTGGCAAATGGGAAACAATAGAACAACAGTAATTCTTCCTATTGGAATATTGCCCAAAACACCCTACAAAAATGAATTTTGCAATTGTTTTAATGGAAACCATAAGAATTTCTGTGATGGTTTCTATTTTTTTTCAGCAGGGTAACGATACCCATAATGTGCTGCACCCTATTGACAATATTAAGCTGAAGCTTGACTTTGCAAAATTAAAATCGCAAATTTTTTTCCCCAAATTGCACAGCCCACAGTTGTTTTTTCCTATGGTGTTTAACAAATACAGTACTTTAGAACTACAGATTGTAGTCCATTAGCCTCTATTTACATTGATGGAAATCTGAATCTAGTCGAGGTTTGGCTCAGTTTAAATAGATTTGATTTCATACAATTATTTTTGCATGATTTGTGATAACTGAAAATAGGTCAAGAATTGTATTCTGGATATGAAATTATACCTTTAAACATTCGCAGTAAGATTTGTAAGACTATGTAAGATTTTGCTCATATGAATAACTCCTAGTAATAACTGCACTGAATTTTCAGAATCAGAGGAAAAAGATCAGTTTAATAGTCTCTGCTATTCTTAACTTCATGGGAATAAAAATAATTAGGCTACTATAAATCCATGGGAAATAATGTTTGTCAAATATTTTAACAGGAAGTTGTGTGTTTGAACAGTGGAACAACTTTCCATTGTTCTTCCCCCTCAGTCAAAACAATTTATAACCGTTTACCATGATTTTTAAACTACCATGGCCAAAAAGTGAGCCAATGATGGCTTCTTTATCAGACATGAGGAAACATGTCATATGCTAACCAATTGTCATCTCATCCATACTCCAGTGAGTTGAGTGATACTACTCTTAAACCCTTAAAATTGTTAACCCAGTGTCACTTTCAACCCTGGATTATGAAACTCTTAATTTCCCAACCCTATACATGTAGGGTTAGTAATTCAAGCTGTTTAGCTCTAGCACTGTGATTTGGAGCAGGGCTTCATATGGCAGTGTCAAAAGTGGTGTTAACCTTTTCAAAAAATACAAGTGGCCTTGACCTGGGGTTCATATGCATTATACAATTTAAACATAGCCTAAAAAGCCTACTTACTGTATATATTACATTTTATATTTGGTATCTGCATTTTACTTTAAAAAGCAGCTTTTGCAAGTATTAAAGACAGAAATTACAAAGAAAATATAACTGAATATTTGTTCCTACTTTATATTCTGTATTAACATCAACAAATTAATTTCTTGCTTGGTACAATGTACTTATTATGATGAAGTTGTATTGACTAATATTAATTAACTACTTACTACATGGTTAGGATTAGGGTTTAGGGTTACTTGCAAGTAATTATGCTAAATTTATTGCTATTATAATAGTAAGTACATGTAACATGTGTAACAAGAGCACCTTAAAATAAAGTGTTACCCAAAACACTTTTGCTCCTATTGAGGTGGGATATTGTTAAGGTTGGGAACAGGTTTCGGATATTGTGGTTAGGTTTAAAGTAGGGTCAGCAGTGTAATTATAGATATAATTACAGAAATATTTAATGAATTAAAATAGTATTTTTAAAATCTAAGTACAGTGGAAAAACAAGTGTGTACACAATAAGTGCATTGTATCAAATGATTCATTTAAATGTTAGTACACCGCAGTTAAAGACACTTACTATAAAGTGATTCTCAATCAGAACTCGCATTTGTGGCTAAAAATAAATGTATGCAAACTGTAAAATATATTTAGGAGCACATGCAAATAAAAACGTCCCCAGAGGGCTTTAAAAAGTAAAAAAAAATAAATAAATAAATAAAAAAAATCAGTTTTATCAAATTTAAGGTCATGAAAGGTCTTAAATATCTTAGTATAACGTGGTATAATAAACTTCTTAACGGTCATTTTAAGAAGTCTTTTATTTTGAGGATGGAAAAACAATTGCGATACAGCCTAATGTGTTCAGTAAATTTCAAAAGGCTATGATTTCATTAAATAAATATGAGAGCTGCACTTTTTAAAGTAAAACTGCAGTGCTTGTGCATTCTACAGGCTCACAGTTTCAAAATATATATTTTACTAGTATCGGCACAATAAGCTATTTATTACAGTACTGTTTTGCACCCCTAATGTTCTTTAATGTGCTGCTAAATTTTTCAACTCACTTGTAAAAAAGTATGCATGAAGCCCTGCGGATATTTTCATATATAACAGAATTATATTTGTTTCTAAATGTAATTCACGAAATTCTTATGAAATTTAAGAGGAGGATGTGCTTCCCGTGTAGTCTTAAAGCAATAGCCAATGATATACACAAGTTCAGACACAGTCAGCCTGTTGACACACATCAAGAGGAATTCATAACACTGTGAACAAGTTCAAACAACCACCAAGGTACACGCACACACACGGTCTTATAGCCTCCACTGGACACAAGCTTTCACTCCCACATGAGTCACTGGTCTAATACTGGGTACACAATATGAAAATACACTTCACTGGTGAAATGTGATTGGACACAGGATCAGATGGTATGAACAATACACAAGCCGGACTTTCACTTATCAGATGGGAGCTTATAGACAGGCTCACGGACGCACAGGTGCAAAACACAATGAAAACAAAGAGCTGAAGAGGTCAATGGGTTTGAGAAGAATTTAAGGTCAACATCAGTGTGCAGGACTCTGGAGAGATGCAGGAGGAAGCATGAGAGGGAGAGACTAACCATATCTGATTTGAAGTAGCTGAGTGCATTGTCATCCAGCATGAAGTATCTCCTTTTCCAGTTTTTCATCTAGAAAAAGAAAGATAGACATTTCTGTTAGAAAAACTACTGAGCTGCCAAACTAGAATGAATTTTAAATCACATAGACAGTATGATTATGCATTTGGCATAGGACATTTTTTTTAGCAAGTAAAAGGCCTCTTATTACAATTTGAATAACCTTTTAGGCTTTCAGGTACATGTGTCTTTTTTTCTGTGAAATCTATACTGATTTTTACAAAGTAACATAAGAATAACTTTGATATTGTAAGTAATATTTCAGGATGAGCATTTACTGGACTGAAGCAACTTAGGTTTACATGATTATCCATACATCATGTTAAATGCATCAAATATGATACATCAGGCTTTTGTGGAATGTTTATTTGTCCATATCTCAATCATCACTTTATTGGATTACATTCCGTTTTATCCACCACAACAAAAACTACAGAACTTTGAAAACTAAGTATTTGATAAAATAAAACTAAGTATTTAAATATCATCTTACTAAGATATATTGTTGGGAGATATAGAGTGACAATTTTATTTTATTTATATGCATTTTATGTAAGTATTCTGCTATACTGTTATCTCACTGACTTACATTACATGCTATCAGAATTTCATCAGCAACTGCATTAAATTGCATATTTCTGCTTAGTTTGGGCCTCTGAATAAATGTTTTTTTCCCCCTTCCTCCGTATTCTATATCACATTATATGAGCCCTAAAAGTCTGATGCATGAAATATGATACTCAACACAAAAAACATAAACTTATTCTGCACTTTTTACTCACCACAGCTCCCTGTTTGACACAATATCCAGCTTTAATGACCGACTGGTCTTGGTTACTCCGGCTCAGGTAAAACGGCAGCTGACTGGGAGGTTTCCTCAACCCGCTCCTGTCTGCACCATTCTGACCTTCACCCTTTTCCTGAGAGCCAGTGACATACAACAATGTTGATTACATCTATATTTTTTTATTCATATGTGTTGCATTAGCTACATCGGTAAAGATACTGCACAAACACATGGTGAGTGAAAGTGGTAATCATTCAATAACAGGATTTTGTTTTTGCAGTGGAGCCACCTTTAATATATGTAAATATGTCATGAGGTTAAGTGACCTGTGTGGTGGTGATGATGGGCACTCCTGCAATGATTTCGGTCTTGTAGGACACTTGTTTCGTGGCACCCGATGTTTCCACACATGCTTCTGCTGTATTATGAGCCACCTGCTCACCTGACTTCGGCACCTGGAGAAGAAATGAGAAAAGACGAACAAGCTTATTTATTACAAAAAAGGTTTGATAAGGACCATCAATTCCAGATCAAATCTTTCCATTTGGGGTCCATACATATGTTTGCCAAAAGATTTGACCAAAATGTGTCAATATGAGGACTGACCAGAGCTGACAGTTTTTCTTTAAATACAGGATTATCAGCTTCTTTGTAAAGCTGCTCTTACAGATTTATAAAATAACATACACTGATATGTGCTGCTCATGTAGTGTTAAATTAAGACTGATATGAGCAGGGAGCTTGTAAAAATAAACCTCAGTCGCTTGTTTTTAATGTTAGGATCTACAGAGCTGTAGGTGCTACACACAGCTAGAAACAGCATAACGACTGAACTTTGACACATACACTATAGTTTGGAGTCAGTAAGATATTTTTTAAAGAAATTAATAGTTTCATTCAGCGAGGACACATTACATTAATCAAAACTGACATTAAAGATATTTATAATGTTTGTTTTTCCAAATAAATTCTGTTCTATTTAAATTTCTATTCATCAAAGTATCTTGAAAAAATGTATCAAGGTTTCCATAAAAATATCAAGAAGCACAACTGCTTCTTGAGCACCAAATCAGCATATCAGAATGATTACTGAAGGATCATTTGAGACTGAAGACTGGGGTAATGGCTGCTGAAAATTCAGCTTTGTTATCAATGTAATACATTACACTTTAAATACATTAAATACGAAAACTGTTACTTTAAATTACAATTATATTTCACAATATTACTGTTTTTACTGTAGTTTTGATCAAATAAATGCAGATCTGGTATGGGAGCCCGTTTCCGCCACTGAATAAAAAAAATAAAAAAAGTTGTGACATTTTATCTCAGAATTGCATGATACAAACTCTCAATTCTGACTTTTTTTTCTCAGAATAGCGAGATATAAAGTCGCAATTACAAGAAGAAAAGTCAGAATTGCGAGGTATAAAGTCGCAATTGCGAGTTATAAAGTCAGAAATGCGACTTCATATCTTGGAATTCTGACTTTATAACTCACAATTGTGTGATATAAAGTCGCAATTCTGACTTTTCTCAGAATTGTGAGATATAAACTCGCAATTGCGAGTTATAATGTCCAGTTTTGAGGGGAAAAAAAGACTGATATGTTCTCAGAATTGCGACTTTATATCTCACAATTCTGACTTTATAACTCGCAATTGCGAGTTTATATCACGCAATTCTGACTTTATCTCTCGCAATTGTGAGTTTATTTCTCAGAATTGCGAGTTTATATCTCGCAATTCTGAGAAAAAAAAGTCAGAATTGTGAGATAAAAAGTCGCAATTACCGTTTTAATTTTTTTATTCAGTGGTGGAAACGGGCTTCCATAGACCTGGTGAGTATTAGAGACTTCTTAAACATCTTACTGACACTAAGGAATAACAGTATATAGCGAAGTTTGTAATGCTTTTCATGTTATTCCAATAAAAAAACACTGAAATTTAGACTAGACAAAACTAGACTTTTTATTTCCCCTCAGTGTAAATGAATAATTTGTCCTTCTGGTCCAGCTGACGCAGTGATCAACCGCCTGCTAGCAAAGATTGACTGACACTACAGAAGCTTCTGTGGGGATGGCAGTTCATCGTTTAGTGCCTTCAGGCCAAAAACACTTCCCTGATCAATACACCATCACTACACATGCTGTCTCTGACCCAAAACAAACTGCCAGTTCTAATCATGTTAGCATATTAGCATCCAGTGGCACACACGTCCTGCACTGCATGATAATACTGCCATTAACATTCAAACAATGTTATTAGCAGCATCTACATTATGATTTGACATTGTCCATATGGAATATTCTGATTATGTATGCATCACAAATGTCCTAATGTGTTTAAGCTGATCGAAGATAATTAAGCCAATATTGACCTTTTAGATAGCTGGAATATACCAAATGAATCTAAATTTTTAGAAAAAGCAAGCCAAGAACATGTACTGTGTATCTCTTTTTCACAATAGAGGCTGTGATGTAATCAGTAGGGATGTGAATTGATTTGATTCACGATTCAATGGTTTTTGAAATTCTAAAACTTTTTTTTTTTTCAAACTGAGAACAATTCAATTTGATTTGATACACAAATCAGTTGCATTAATAATTCGATTCAGTGTTTTTTGGCATGCATTTCAGCACGCATAAGATTCTTTAAATGCTTACACTAATGGACCTATATGAAAAATGGTCAATTAAGTATACTTCCCCTAATGTTAGGTAATACAAAGAAAACAACCAACCTATATGGGTGACTATGGATGGAAGGGTTGAGCTTTAATGATCTTTTCCAAAACAAACTAAAAATGTCATTAGTAACCTTATCCAAATATCACAATATAAACAGCAACAGTCTACTTTGTTACTTGTATGACAGTAGATGACTAAATGTCACAGAATGTCACATTTTATTATTAGCTGTTTCAACACGTACATGTTTTACCAAATAAAAAGGACAGCACTTTTAGAGTTCATCCAACTATTTGATGTGAGCATAAGTATTGGGACAGTTGAACTTAAGGCAGATGTAAAAGATTAAAAGTTATTATTTAGTTGCAGATCCCTTGCGTGCAATCAGAACAGTGAGTCTGCGACCCATAGACGTCACCAGACTCTTGGTCTTATCATTTGAAATGTGTTTTCCAGCCTTTAATGCAGCCAATTCCAACTGTTGCTTGTTTTGGGGAGTTTCTGCCTTTAGTCTCCTCTTCAGCTGGTGAAATTCATGTTCAATCGGCTTTAAATCTGGAGATTGACTTAGGCAATCTTAGACTTTCCATTTCTTTGCCCTGATAAACTCCTTGACTGAACTGGCAGGGTGTTTTGGGTCATTGTCCTGATGAAGTGCTTCCCAATGAATCTGTTGGAATTTTCTTGAATATTGGTAGCCAAGATGGTTTAGTACCCTTCCAAATTCATTCTGCTAGTGTCATCATACATCGAGTCATTATTAAAATTGAGAGGGCCTGTTCCAGCCCATATCATGACACCACCTCCACCATACTTTACAGATGAGGCTGTATGATTAGGATCATTTGCAGTTCCCTCTTTCTCCACACTTTTGCCTTCCCATCACTTAGATAAAGGTTAATCTTTGTCTCATCTGTCCATAAAACTCAGTTCCAAAACTCTACTGGCTCACCTCTCTGCTTTTTTGCAAACTCGAATATTGCCTTTCTGTTTTTGGTGCTGGTCAGAGGTTTGCATCTTGCTGTAACTTCTGTAATTTTATGTCAGTCTACTGCGGACATTAGATTGTCAAAGCATCACCCCAGCTTTCTGAAGGTTGTTGGTGATTTTACAGACATATTTTAGGGTTCATTTTCACAGCTTTTATGATTTGTCTGTCATCAACTACTGTTATTTTTCTCAGCCGATCAAGCCGTTGTTGGCTGCTGATGTCGCTGGTGGTTTCCAAACTCTTGATTTCTCCATGCCCTTTGTTTTTGCTATAGCTCTGAGTTCCTCTTTTCTTTTACCAGCCAAATTGCTTGCTTTTCTCTCAAAGTCAGCTCCCTCGTCTTCATCCTGGTTTGTGTGTGTCATCATCGAATGCAAGATTCAGAATGCAGAAGCAATGGATATAACTGATACGACACATTCCCTGCTTTTAATATCTGAAGAATTAATGCAACAGGACACAGCTGATCACTTAGAAAGACCTGTGAGGCAATTGTTCCAATACTTATGCTCACATCAGATAAGGGGATGAAACTCTAAAAGTGCTGATCTTCTTAGTTGGTAAAACATGTATGTGTTGAAACACCCAATAATAAAATGTGACAATTTGTAGTTTTGTCTCATATTCATCTTTTAATCATATTTACAGATTTCTTGACTCCACAGCAAACAGAGCAATTTTGTCTTTACTGTTCCAATACTTATGGAGGGCACTATATATATATATATATATATATATATATATATATATGTGTGTGTGTGTTTGTGTGTATGTGTATGCATGTGTGTATGTGTATTTAAAAAAAATAAAAAATCTTTTTTTTTTTTTTAATTTTAAATGATTATTGACCAACACAAGCAATTCATGAATTAAAAGCCAATAAACTCGTTTAAAAAAATATATAACATTTCTCTTGTTTTATTTTTACTGTTGACTCATTTCAGCTAATTATCTTAGTCTATTGCCCCAGATGCTGGGATAGGCTTCAGCATATCCAGTGTCCTACATAGGACAAGTGGCTTGGAGAATGGATTGATTTTTTTTTTTTATTCAATTTTAGTAGAGAAATTTGTGTTTAATGTAGGCTAATTGTGTCTGTACACCTACAGGATCCAGTTCTTCAAATCTGCAGTTTAGAGAACCATCTGAATTGTTCTCCTGTTAATAAGAGGAATCTGATCCAGGGTCAGGGACTTACTGTGATTTTGGTGGCGTTGTTGAGGGCACTGACCCATTCCACTAAATCCTGCTTATCATTTGCCTGCAAGTAAAACTTCCTCATTCCAGCGTTGATGACTGTAGGAAGATACAAATATTTATATTCAAACAATTTGAAGATGATGATATAATCACATTTTTGTGGCATTATGGATTTGGCAACATGGATTACATGTAGGTCAGACAGTCTCTTCCTGTCTAAGTGTGTGCTACTAGGCCTGAAGAAGTGTGCTTTCGCACTACCACTTCTGGTGTGCATCCAGGTTTCTTTGATGTGAAAGTATGGTTGGAGGATGTGAACATGGTTTTACAAACTCTCACACCAGGGTTATTATAGTTAAATCAATTAAAACTAAAAATACAACTAAAATTAAAACCATAAAAAACTATTTCATTAATTGAAATAAAATAAACATGAAACTGAAATTTAAAAAAACTGAAATTTAAAAAAAAACTGAAACTGAAATTTAAAAAAAAAAAAAAAAAAAAAAAAAATTTAAGTTATTTGCCAACATTTCTAATTTTCAACTTGGTGTACTAAAATATATAAAGCTAAAATTGAAATAAAAATGATACAGACATTAAAAACAAACAAACAAATAAACACAAAATTAATAAAACTATAAAATCTATAATAAAAATAAAAATCTATAATAGTATCTCAGTTACATCAAGGAAGCAGTGTACCTGGATTAAGACACACATATCTTCTTTAAGAGATTGCTCTACAGGGGTTCCTCAGGGGTCAACCCTAGGGCCCTCTTTAATTTTGTATTTGAATGATTTTCCAGATGTAT
This sequence comes from Tor tambroides, assembly GCA_021397915.2. NCBI lineage: Eukaryota > Metazoa > Chordata > Actinopteri > Cypriniformes > Cyprinidae > Tor > Tor tambroides. Next base: position 36,442 of record JAFVLL020014551.1, on the reverse strand, counting down.
GTCCTGATGTACATATTCAAATGTACACAGATGACACTGTGATTTATGTACATGACAAAACGAACAGGTGGCACAAAAATTATCCATTGCAATGACGAAAACTCTAGATTTTTTTTTTTTTTCTAGGTTTCTAGGTTTACTCAGTGCTGCTTAACATTAAATGTTTGGGAAAGTGCCTGTATGTATTTTAAAATTAAAAAGAAAGAGGAGGTCCAACTGGATATATTAGTTAATGGTGAAAAATTACAAATTGTACCAGATTTTAAATACTCTTGGAGTTATTTTAGATTCTCATTTAACATTTGAAAAACATGTTCGAAAAATAGTCTGTGCAGTGACACCTCAACTTAGAAATATTAAATTTATACGAAGTCAACTTTCAATAGAAGCTTCAAGAGTCTTTTTGAATTCTTTGATCTTTTCTCATTTTTCTTATTGTATTACTTCATGGTCACAAGCAGGAAAATCTACTCTTAGACCTTTGTATACTTCGTATAAACGTGCTTTAAAAGTATTTGACAAGAAACCCAACAGATATCATCAATGTTTAATTATCAATAAGTACAATTTTTTTTACTTTCGACAATTTTGTTGTGTTTTACAATTGTTGTTTAATGTACAAAATTGTTAATAATCTTGCACCTTCACCCTTGAAAGAATATGTTTTCTCTTATACAGAAAATAAGACAAACTAGAGCCTCATCAAGAGGTGGTTGTGCAGCGAATTTTAGAGTTACTGATTTTGGTCGTTCAGCTTTTTCTGTAAGAGCTGTTAATCACTGGAATAATTTACCAATTAATATTAGGCAGTGTTCCACCTTAGCACAGTTTAAACTACAATTGAAAATATGGTTAAAGATGAGTCAGGTATGTGACCACTGAGTATTTCAGTACCTTGAATGGCAATTTAACTTTGGTGAGTTGTAAATTTATATACATTTTTGAAGTGTGATGTTTTGTAGTATTTGTAGGGAAATTTTGTAGAAATTTGGATTGTTGTTTTTATGAGGGGGGATTACACTCTTTATCTTTTAAATTCTGGGGGGATTTTTTTGTATATGGTATTATACCGATGTTTTTGTTATATAATTTGTCTTGGTACTCTCCTATAGCTAATTCTGGGGCAGTATTTGACTGTCTATTGTCCGTCTAATAACGAGTTAAATATATAAACATAAGTTATACTAAAATAACACTGTCACGCACCAACAAACCATAAGTCCACTTGAAAAGGTGGTCAAGTGAACTCTGATACGGTTCATTGCTGATATGAATGTAATGCTATTAATGATGTATGATTCAGTCTTGTGTGTGTGTGTGTGTGTGTGTGTGTGCGTGCGCGTGTGTGCCCACGGTCACTTTCCTGACAAGTGGGGCAGACATACGCAGAAAGATTGTACTTCTCATTTCTAAATATGTCAGTGTTAATTAACCAAAGCTTAACATGAAATGTTATCTTCACAAGTCACAAAAACAACATTTAAACTCCAATTTTTCCTGTGCAAGTCTAAAAGTGAAAACTCTCACGTCCCTTTTGTGTGGCTGGTTAGAGAGGCAGCTACTATAGTTACTGTGTTCATGTGGTCAACTTAACACACGTGAAACTTACTGCCTGTGTTTCCAAAAAAAACATCTTATATCAGCTGTCATATCAAGATTCAATTTTATGACAGTAGTATTCAATAATACTAGCAAACTGCCTCATTACATAATAGTAAACGTATGGGCTTTCCCATAAGTAAGTCAAAGAACATGCTTTTAGTGAACAGCTAATATTAAAAAAAAAAATCAAATATCAAACAGTGTTCACTGAGACTGAATCATTCCAGGAGGATTAGACTAATACTTTATTAAACACTTTAGAGTAGCAGACTCAATGTGTGACTAATTTTAGTATCTGTATTATGTTGCTCACGTACACTCCTGACAGTGGCCTCTCATCTAACTCCACCGGGTAAAGTCCCAGAACCCCCAGTGTGTGATTGTCTCTAGCTCTGATCTCAGAAACAATAGCCGGGGTCAGGGGTCATGGTCTAACATGCTCTACCTTCCATGTACAGTGTCCTCTGAGTGACACGGAGAGAAAAATCGCTTGCTTACCTAAGCAGAACTCCGCCTTTGGTCGCAATTTGGTGGCATCGCTAACCTTTAATTACAAAATACAACCATATAAAAAAAAAAAAACTGTACACATATGCATATTTAAAGGTGCACTACAACGACTATAAAAACAACAACAACAAAAAAAACTTTTAAATTGTTATACATAAGTTTGAATCACCTGGCCAGCCATTACAAGAAAAATGAATAAAAACAAGCCACACAATTTAAAATTGATCATTCATGTCTGGGAATGCCTAAAGTTGGTAATAACTAGTCATCATTAGTCAGAAATAACAGATCAATTACAAACCTTAGATATATATGTTAGTTTGAGGGAGCCGACATAAGATGTTCCTTCTGGAAGATTCTGTGGAAGGAGAGCGTTGAAGTCATTAGAGTCGAAATTCTGAATATAAAATGATACAGACTGTCTTGATGTGAGAAGTGTGTTTGTGTGTTTTGAGCAGTGTCTGAAAACAAACGTGGACAGAATACATTTGCAGTGAGTGTACGGTATTCTCCAAAGTTGTAGAATTGCACAGGGGTCTATAAAAGTTTTAGCACACATCTACAGATGCAGTGAGGTAAATTATTCAAAGTCAGACGTGGCATCAATAAAAGATGCTGGCTGGGGCTACTGACTGAGTCTTAGATAAAGCGATTGGTACAGAACCTGCAGCAGCCAGGAGAAAAGAGAGAATCCATTAAAAGAAACAAAGAAAGAACATGAAGAATCAAAAAAGACAGGTCCTGACATGGACTCTTCATCAGTGATCTCAGTTCTAGTTAGGTTTCACCTGACATTTCCTATTTTACTCCAAGCTAAATGACTTTAAGACACTAAAAGTATCAGTATCAGTTAGACAGACATACCGAGAAAAAAAAAAAAAAAGAATTGGAGATGCGAGTTGAAGATTTTTTTTTAACTTGAGTGCCAGATTTTTAGAATGCCATTTCATATAAATGCATTAATATATTAAAATGTATTTTTACTAGATTTTACTGTGTGCTAATTAAGTATTTTTTTCACTAAACTCTTCATAATTACCATCTGTGTAAGTTCCTTCCATGTATACTCAACACAATTATGAACAGTTAGTTTGCTAGTCTGGAGTCTCAGACAAAGACACCCTCATAAAAGTGCACAGTAAAGCAAAGTGTGGCCCACACAGATGCAAATACATTCACACACGTATAAATACTGTAACTGTGCTCGGTCTCAATGGTTAAAGTGGTCTGGAGGCAAAGACAGATCAATGCCCTCCAACACTTTATGAGATTATAAAGTCCAACAGAGGCCATGGCACTCATATCCTTTACCCACAATCTCATGTGAAGTGAAAGAAAACTAAGACTAAGAAATATTTGAGAAAAAGTCATTCTTATTGCATTTTCTGCCTTCAGTAGTCTCTACTGCCAAAAATGATCATTTCGAATTTTTAAGTGTTTTTTTAAAATGTATTTCGAGATCAGACATGATGAAAGTAATAACTTGTAGTTCTGTAAGCAAGTCTGATTAATTTAGTAACAACTACTGATTAATTTAGTAATACTATTCAGTGTTTTTAATTCACTAACAAGATCATAAGAGTCATTCATTTGGGAACTGGACTACATTATTTGCTGTAAGTTTCGTGCAGTAGCTTTAGTTGTGGTGTTGTGGCATGATCAAAAACGGAATGTTATGACAATCATACTATTCCAATATTTAAAAAAAAAAATACAGAGAATTTTGGTTTGATTTCAAAACTTATCCATAACCTATATAGTATGTGAAACTTAAATGGGCCAATGACTAGCCCCTGGGGAACACCATACTGCATTTAGTGATGCATTGACAGGGTGAAAGAGATGAAGATGGGTAGATACCTGAGGGTTATCCATGTACCACATCAGGCTGCCCTCCAGCGTGTCCAGAATGAAGTAGCGTCGTAAAAACTTGCCGCTGTTCTCCATTTCCTCTATGTCTAGAAAGCCACAGATCCGATTCTGACGATCTACGTACGGCATTTCTGAAACTAAGCATTACCCTGCAACACAAAGAAAACAATGTTGATTATAAGGGAGATGAGACTATGTAAAGGGCAGAGAAAGAGGTGGAGGATAGTAATTAAAAGAAATTTGGAATCTTTGTGTAATCGTCTGGCAAAAATGCTGGTAATTATTTCCTATGATGTCACCCTTGGTCATGCTCCATGGAAGTGCCACCTATTTAATTTCAGACCTCTGTGCTGATGAAAACCCTGTCAGACGAAGCTGCATGAATACAAATGACTTGATTGTGACATTAACACTGCTGAGAAGCAATGCACAACTTAAATGGTGTAATTTCCCATTTACCTGCAGCCTCTTTAAATGTCATAACAGCACTATAGTAACTGTGATTCATCCAGACGTTATGCTCATTTGGGTAGAAATTAACCAGAGCTTGGGGAACAAAATCCACCAAAAGTGATGAAAATGCCACAGATATTTAAAATGTGAGCAGTCAACTAGTAACCAGTGGATAAGGATATTTAAATTAACTCAAATATAGTGTGTAACAGAGGTGCTGAGGTATTGCAAAATTCTTCCTTTTTACCTACAGGAATACTTCATTTTAGGAATAGTTCACCCTAAAAATATGGTCACAAACCATTAACTACGACTTTTGCCTCAATAAACTTAATTTTCTGCTTATAAATAGTTAGTAAGGTAGTTGTTGAGTTTAGGTATCGGATAGGATTAGGGATGTAGAATATGGCCATGCAGAATATGTGCTTTATAAGCACTAATAAACAGCCAATATGTTAATAATAGGCATGCTAATAAGCAACTAGTTAATAGTGAGAATTGGTCCCTATACTAAAATGTTAACAAAAAAATGTAAATTCTGCCATCAATTATACATCCCTGTGGTCAGTCTAAATCCATAACTTTCCACTTTCATTTATCTTCGAAACAGAAATTGTTTTTATTTTTAATGAAAGCTGAGATTTCTGTCCATCCATTGAAAGTCCATTCCACCAAAACATTAGCACTTCAAAAACTATATAAAAAAAATTGTAAAAGTGAATTATATGAATCGATTGTTCAGTCTAAGTCAAAAGAACCTAACTGTCAGAAACAGACAGTTAAGTAAAGAATGGAATGAAAAAAAATTGTTTTCTAAAATGTGTTTGTAGTTTGCCATGTAACAAGCTTTGTGCTGTGATACAGGAGTACAATCTGAGAAGTCAAAGCACTCAAACTTCAACAGCCTCCAGGCTCTGTACTCACTGACATAAAGTGCAAAGTCTAACAAGCTATCATGGTCAGATCATGTTTCGAGCAAGAGAAAGCTCTTTCAGCCTCACTTTCACCATTCACTGACTCAAAGACTATGAAAGATGCTAACACTACAGAGGAGACTGTGATAAAGACAGAAACAATATCATCTATTCAAAAAAAATAGTAATGTTTGACACAATGACAAGAAGTAAAATACTGGCCATTTCAGACATATAAAAGAAGGTGGAGACAGTGTCACTACCTGTGAATGAATCCACTGATAAGAAAGCTGGGTTTTTATGTCTTAATTTTGGATAGCACATCAACATTAACAACATACTGTAGTTTCATGAAAGCACCATGTTTCACATGCTCCTATGAGATGTGTCAGCCAAGCACAGTGATTTACTCCTACATCACAATGATAAATGGCAAGAGGAATGGGAAACATATTTTAGCGACTCAGACATGAGAATGTTGCTTTTCTCTGTGGCTACCATCACTAGAGAGCTGTCACATTTCCGTATTGAATGCGAGATGAAAATTTCATGGCCGAAGTGTGTTTTCTGAGTGACAGCTTCCATCACTTGAATGGCCTTAATCTGGGATTGCAGTGATGGGATAAAATGGTGTGTGATATTGTTGCAACACTCGATGGATTTAAACTTCAGATGTGCTAATTTTTTACTTTTCGAACCACTGCAAAAATGCAACACTTTCCAACACTGCAGGACTTCATAAACAACTTGACACAACAAATTAGCAGAGATATGATAAAACTTTGCTGCAAGGTTTGATGACTTCAACACACCTCCAGAGTTAATTCAATTTACTATTGCTGTAGAGAGAGTTTGCTCAAACAAGCTTCTCAAATATGAATGTAATAAACACACTCCTCCTTGTAAGTGTTTATATTTTTCCTTTTTGTTGATGATGTTGATATTTAGGACTTTTAATCATGTGGATATGTGCTCTATAAGTAACAGGCAAAAACAATGTAGCAAAGTTAGATAATAAGGATTTTTCTATTGATTTTTGCAATGTAGCGGAAGTAGCGACAGATCTTTTTTTTTTTTTTCTCCATATAGTGATGCATATCCGAGTGAAAGGGATAAATGAAAAAGGAAAAAAAAAAATGTGTGACGGGGACTTGGTTCAATCAGTCAGATGTTAATATGGAAGGAGGCAGAGATAAATATGAATTTGCAGTCAACTATAAAAAAAGAGACGGGGTCTAAGCAGACTAAATGATTGAAGAAGTCATGTGATGGATGGATGGATGGATGGATGGATGGAGTAAGCTTGCTCGGTAGCTCACCTGGTACAGTAGTGTAAGCGTATGTTATTTTCAAATGAGATACAGCATTAACCCCTTAGCGACACTCTTGGACATTTCACTTTGAAACTTCCTTGAAACAAGCATGGATGGATGGAATTTTCATTTCATGCCAACTTTAAGGGTATTTTGTCTTTCATTTTGATAATATTAATTATATTCCAGTCTAAAAATCTCTGAAAATATTTGCTGCACCATGAAATTACATTTTAATAATCTGGGCCTCAAAAGACAGTAGTTTGCCCTTATTTACTATATTATGATAACATCTGCATTATGTACTATTTCTTATGTATTTGCTGTAGATTTAAATTCATAAGACAATAATTAATCTAATCCAAACAATCTATTTAAGTATTTGACCTAAATAAACAACACATTTTTACATAGAAAAACAAAAAACAACATCATCATCATCTAAACCATCAAGATAAACAAAAATCTATTTCCAGGGTGCAAATATTTCCCCTTATTTAAGAAAGAAAGAAAGAAAGAAAGAAAGAACGGAAGAAAGAAAGAAAAAGAAACCACTAATGGCTGTTTTGGATATCGGCTTTTCAGAAATATGGCAGACGAAGCAGGCTCAATCTTGACCCAGGTTCATTGGAAAATGTGCCTATACTTACATTTTTGCAAAACTCCAAAAACATATCTATAATTCCAACTTAAGTGAACACCAGTAGCAGTAACACACCAACAACTTATGTTCCTTTTCACACAGATTATTACAGAGGCAGATTATCAATTAACAACTCACTAATGAAGACTCAACACTATGCTATGACCTCAAAACATCTGATTTTGTAAACTAATACATTTTTGCCTCATATATACGGCTCCATATAGAGTATATGGCTTTTCTGATGTAGTAAGCTTGTTCGGTAGCTCACCTGGTACAGTAGTGTAAGCGTATGTTATTATCAAATGAGATACAGCATTAACCCCTTAGCGACACTCTTGGACATTTCACTTTGAAACTTCCTTGAAACGAGCAAGAAGCAACGAAATATCAATTAGCCTAATCAAAAATGTTGCCATAGGCAACTATTTTTCATGCGCCTGGGTTGGCCAACCCCCTTCCCCCTTTCAGGAATTTTCTATCACTTTCTACTGTATCTGTGAGGGATGTGCACAACACATTACCATGAAAGACTAGTCAGCACGTTGTCTGAAAATATAGTTGAGCAGTTGGTCTTAGCCCTGTATAACTAAGCAGTAATTATTGAACATCACAAAATATTTTGCATTTAGTGTGGAGAGACAAATGAGCTGTCACTGTAAACTTGTTGGATTGCTGCACAGTGTAGGAGTAGAGTCAGAAATCATGTGCTGTGTCCTTGTACTACTAACCCCTTGTTTGAGCAGTTGGGAGCTGCTCTGGCATGATAAACATGCGAGGAAAGTGGAGATTTGAAAACTACTGTGTGTATAAAGAGGAAGAGAGAGTACAAGGTGGGCTAACCAATCACAGGTAAAGCATGTACGGATGAACAAAAACAAAACAAAATCACGTACATTACTGGTAAAATGCTCAAACTGGGTGATTGACAAAAAATATAAATAAGAAAACAAAACCAAAGTCGGCACCCTTTAGAGGTCTACTAGTTTCGCCCATAGCAAAGACAGTGGCAGTTTTACAGGAAATATTGCCTCTTACTAAAAAAAAAAAGAATGCTTAAAAGTTTGAGTTTTGTAAGTAAAGTTACATTATTGACAGTTGCTACATCTATAAATACCAAAGGGTACTTTGTTTAGCAAATGTGACAGGTGTTAAATCAACTGGAAGCAAAATATTGTGAAGATTAGATGGTCCGGTTTATACTAAGCATGTACACATGTGCATAACGTACATAGCAGCTTCAAATCTTTTGCCGTGAGCTGACGGGAGTTTGGAATGAGGCCAGATTTTTTATTTTGCCATGTCAACCTAGAGAAGTAGGCCCCCGCTTTGTCACACTACTAATCTTTTTTGACATTGTTGCCAGCAACGTTATTACAGAGTAGTTATAGCAATAGCAGTATGTTCTAAAGAAGAACATCTGTTCATCTCATATAACAGATCAGACCTACAATCAATTAACATTTAGTTTTGCATTGATTTACAATGACGGTGGAACAGTAGAGATCTAGCAGTCACCCAGAACATTCTAGCATTGTGCTTATGTGTTTTGCATGGAAAAGTCAGCTTTACAAAAAGAAATCATGATCTTAATGTCTTCATGACTTTGCATTTAGCAGATTAGTGTTAGGCAATTCTATGATATACAATATGAACAATCAAGCAGTTGGGATTTGCTCAGCTGCATGATTGTTTATGTAAACTATATTATTGCCTAGAAATATATTAAAGTTGGATATTAACTGTATTACATCCAACTTTATACACATTCTTATGTAAAACACTATGGGCCAGTTTTACTAAACACGGCAAATTAGCGTGAAAGCACAATTCCAAAACAGTGCAGGTGGGCGTGGAAATTTCTGTGGATAATTTACTAACAATGCGCAAATTATAAGAACACAGATACAACATCTCATTTACATATCGACCAACGCAATATGTCAAGCGCAGTGCAAATTAGAGCAGTTGCAAATAAAGAATAAAGAAGGCACAGTATGTTGAAAAGAACCGGAGGACAAAAAAAATGAAACTAGAAGTTGCAAGAAGTTTTGATAGACCTGGTACTGCATGACTCCTAGTCGTCTTTTATTTCCTGAAGCAAATTAAAAATAACATGGCTTGGCAAATGATATTTTCATGTTCTTCTTGCATTCCAAATTAACTAATACGTGTGGGGGGAGGGGGGGAGGGGGTCCTCTCCCTTCTACCACGTGTGCTCTGTTTCTCCTCCCATAAATATTGCGTCTGAAAGGGAAACTCCTGCAAATGCATATCCAATAAGGTCAGGCGCAAAAATAACTGTGTCCATGCCATTTCAGTGCTAATTCATCACTGTGCGTCTTTAGTAAAACCTCACAATACTATTTAACGAAAAAAGACGGTCCTATATAGCAAATCTTAACATTTTGATAGTATGTGGATAAAGTTGGAAATAATTATATATCCAACTTTACATACAGACAGTCCCTCTAGAATTTTGCGATTCTGCGATCGCTGAATTTATCGCAAAATCAAGCAAACGCCGCAATTTTCGCAAGAGCTCGCAAATTTTCGGAATTGCCGCAAATTTTCCGCAGATTTTGGGCTTAGACGCGTCCCGTGACGTCATCGCAATGCACATTCAGTCAAAGAAAGATTGTTTGTCAGTTTGGAAAATGGAATGAACAGCCTTGCGTTCTCATCATGGCTGATTTACAAGAGCTACATTGGACAAACTAACCGAAAGCGGACAAATCCGTGCTACGCGGCGCAGACCGTTTATCTGCTCGGGCCGGAGCCGCGGGCTGCTCTCGATCAAGAGACACCGTTATACACAGCGCTGGGAGATACAGTGAAGAAAGTAGTCGAATTCGCCACAGAATCAATAACATCTCTGTCAAATCTTGTGAGAAGCATTCAAATTCGGCGCAGAATTCTGTTAAAGCTACGGATATCAGAACAAACGCCACTGATGTGGAAACCAGGAAAAACATTGTTCAATAAACACAAATCTCCACCATTCACCATGGATTTAACATAACTACAGGAACAACTTGTGGCAGATATGGTCTAATGTTTTCGAATGTTTCGAATGCTTCACACAACTTTTTCCAGCACTTCAAAGCTTTCAGTATTAGCCTACCAAATTTGAAAGTTATTTTTAATGTGATGACATTATTTGTTCATCCTTCATAGGTTGCCTCCATTTATAAAACTAAAAGTTTCATAATGTAGGAAAGCAAACACTTATTTAAAAATAAAAAGGACATTAAATTACCACTATATGGCTGCAGAGGCTTATAGGCTTATTAGCTTGTAGGCTTATTAGCCATTTCCACTCCCTATATATATATATATATATATATATATATATATATATATTAGTGCTGTCAATCGATTAAAAAAATTACTAATTAATCGCACATTTTTCTGAAATTAATCGCGATTAATCACAATTAATCCCACCTAACATTAAAGTTTTTAAATATACTTTATGTTGCAATAATTTCACATTCAATCTTCAAATTAATGTACAAACAACATACAGTATATTTTTAATATTTGTTTAATGGCATCTTTATTTTTATGACTGAAGGCCAGTATCGCTAATACCAATTAATACTGATTTCCTTATAAAAATGTTTTCCCCTAATATTTAACCATTGACTATAGCCGTTCAACTTTACATTATAATTAAGGAAAGGAAAAGGAAAGGAAAGGAAAGGAAAGGAAAGGAAAGGAAGTGACGTGTGGCCAAGTATGGTGTCCCATACTTGGAATTTGTGCTCTCCATTTAGCCCATCCAAGTGCACACACACAGCAGTGAGTAGTGAACAAACAGGCACACACACCATGAACACACAACCGGAGCAGTGGGCAGCCAATGCTGTGGTGCCCAGGGAGCAGTTGGGGGTTCGGTGCCTTGCTCAAGGGTCTCACCTCAGTTGTGGTATTAAGGGTGGAGAGAGCGCTGGATATTCACTCCCCCCATCTACAATCCCTGCCGGACCTGAGACTCGGACCTGCGACATTTGGGTCCGATTCTCTATCCATTAGGCCACAACTGCCCCTTAAGAGCTATCAATTTTAACATTTATTAGACTTTAAAAATAACTTCTAATTTAAGTTAACTTAAAACAATCTTCACATAAACCCATTATAATAAATGTCATATTTATGTACCTGTGCCCCTCAGCAGAAATATACAGAAATTGAATAAAGTTATCAAACACTAAATTCTAAACTAAATACAGATGAATCCTTAAAACTATAAAAGTTATTGATTTCCTCTTTTTTCTTTTGTTCTTGATGAACAGACATCACAGCAGCTGGTTATTAGGTGGTTTTGGCTGCTATTTCTGTAAGAGCTGTCGCTACCGAACATGACGCAGATCTGACACGCATCGTATTTTCTCTCAACTCTACCTTTTCTGACCCATTTCAGTCTCTTCTAATGAGCTGACAAGTTGAATTGAGTGTGTTAAATGAGGGAGACAGTGCTGGGATGCTCCAGGACAGGTTTGAAAACCATTTCAGGGACATGATCTTAATGTAACTCATATATAACATATTACATGCACGCACAGCATTTTTTTTTATCAAATTATATTTAGACATTATGAATGACAGTAATAAAAGTTAATTTTATCTGCATCTCAACTACCCAGACAGCACAAGTAAATCTGTAAGACATCTGCTAAAGATCTGGGAAACATCTGCCTTGTAATCTGATAAACGTGTCAGAAGCAGTTTTACATGCATTCTAATAAATGTCTATTTGACATCTGACAGGAAACGTCTTAGAGACGTATTGCAGATGAGCAAACACCCTAAAAAATACATCTTGCATATGTAAATGCAGACATCAAATAGACATCTCTGAGATGTACATGTGCGATTAGGGTGAGTGCTTTACTGTCAGGTGCTGGTGCCACCTTCTGTAGAACTTAATGGCACTGGTATCCTGGTTCTCGAAGTCAGAAAAGTTATAATAATGTTAGAAGAATGTTGTCCATGGTATATTTAAAATCAGTCATTTTAGGCCGCAAAAATCAGAAAAAAGTCCCACGAAATCCACAAATTACATTTGCGACAATGTAAACAATAACTGAATGAGAGTATATTGCTTTTGGTGAGTACTGTAGTATATATGCAGGTAAAGTTGGAAAGTGCCACTCTCTTTTTGTCCAGAAAAATGTAATGATGATGAAATCAAGGTTTAATCCACAGGAAGAACTCTGTCTGTCTCTCTCTGACACAGTCTTATTGGAATAACGTTCCAGTGGCAACATTTCTGCAAATTGATATTATGTTGCTTCTTGCAAGTTTTGTGACAGTTTTAAAGTGAAATGTCCAGTGAGTGGCACTAAAAATGTGTTTAGTTTTATCCAAATAGTGAATGTGGCTATATTTTATTATGTTGGTTGTTGTATGCGCTGCATTTGAAAATAACATAGCACCTAGACCCTAGGGATGAAACCATTAGGAATAAACCACAATATAAATTCCCGACGGTTAGTATTACCATTTCATATTTTTAATATGATTAAAACCGTTTTTGATTATTGCGATTTGAAAAACTCGTGGTAAATACTACTCAGCATTAAGCAAAGTTAGTAACATTTTCATGCAGGCGCCACATACAGTGTATGTTTCGTTTCATGAAAGAATGTATGAATCAATGAATTCTATGAATTCATAAAGAAGAACCAACTGTCTTCTGAAAAGTTTTGATTTTCATCTTCCCTCCATGTAATGTGTAATTAAGTAGGGTTTATAAGCGCAGCACTGCTTTGTTTAGAGAGGTTAACGGGAAACAGGATTTACATTTTAATTCAGCCTGTCTGTCGTTTTTGTTCAGACCAATGCGAAAATTTAATCAGATTTTTGTTGTAAATCTTAACTGGTAGATGGAAAAAAAAAAAGTTAATGTGCTTTAATAAAAACAAAAACAAAAACAAAACAACAAAAAAAATCTCAACACTTTGGATAATACGGTAGCCTATGCAGAAGGCTGAAATTCAAAACTTTATTTGCATATGTAGTACATGTTAGAAGATAACATTCACCCAATCAATATTTTATGTTTGTTTAAAATTCAGCCATCAATTTTAATGATGTTTGTTTTAATTATTTGAAAGTTTATGCAAACAAAAAGAGCACAGTGCTGATCATTTTATTTGTTACTTTTTGTTTTTCGATATAAAACTTGGCGAAATGATTTTGGTGTGTGTATGAGTACTTTTTGAACATTTCCAGCACATTTTAACAATACCGTGATAATACTGATAACCGTGATAATTTTGGTCACTAATTGAGATATGAAATGTTCATACTGTTTCATCTCTACACCAAAACCTAGTATTACAGTTCACAAAAACAAATGTGAAATAAAAGCACATTTGCTGAAGCAATCAAGCCATTTTAGCTTGCCTCTATAATTCTCATAGGACTCAAGCAATCATAGGACCTATACCCGAGTGCTCTGCATCACAAGTACAGGACTGCACCAGGTGAGCAACCAAGCAAGTTTACTATGTCAGAAAAACCATACATATGGAGCTCATTACGCAATTCAAATGTCAATATGCATTGTGCATGGATTCTCTGATAACAAGTCTTTATTAATCAACAATCCACCCATGTAATCATAATTTGTGTGAAAAATAATAAAAGGTATTGGTGTTTTACTGCCTGAAACTGAAGGGAGTTGTATGAATGTTTGCAAAAAAAAAGAAAAAAAGAAGAAGATTATTTTACTAACAAAAGCACCATGTTATTTGGACATGATATCATTGTATTATGTTTTTGGACAAATAGCATAATAATACAAAAGCTTTTGGACATGATAATTGTATTACTATGCTTTCTGATTATGAACCATATGTGTTTTTACAACAGGTAGCATGGTTTTCTGGACACATAGCATGGTAATATCATGTTTTATGGACATGTATCATGGTACAAACCAGGGTTTCTTGGAATATGTACCACAGTAATATCAGTTCTTTTCACTACCGTTTAAAAGTTTGGGGTTGGTAAGTTTTTAGGGTTTAGATGCTCACAGAGCCTTTATTTGATCAAAAATACAGTAAAAAAAAAAAAAATAGTATTACCACAATTTAAAATAACCGTTTTCTATTTTAATATATTTTAAAATGATTTAATCCATCCTTGCTGAATAAAAATAATAATTTCCTTCTAAGAAAGGAAATCTTATTAAACCAAAACTTTTGAACAGCAGTGTACCATAACTGTAATATGGTTTCTGTGTACAAACTCTATGTTGCTTTATGTGTAAAATTGTTTGGATAGACACCAGCACAACACCTGACTGTTTTCACTTCAGCACTGCAGTTTTGGAGGAACTTTGATATATATTTGATACCCTTGACATACTGGCTTGACAGGTTTGAGCATTTGACATATCTTCCTTGAGTAAAATACCCTGAGCATAACATCACACAAACCCATTAATGCTGCATCGTTTGGTGTGTTGGAAAGTTTGAAAATTATTCCATCCACTCTTCATGTTACAATCATACTGTTTATACTTCTGTAATATCAAAATGAATGAATTTTCAGATTAATGTCATACTATCATTAAAGTAATCAGCAGTTCTAATTGAAACTGATTATGTAAGAAAACAAAAGGTGCAGTGAGAGCTATTTTTAAAAAATGCAATAATAATACAAATAATTCCATACAGTAAATCAAAAACGAAAAGCAATGTATCTATGAAGGTCTGCAATATATGAGCCCAAACTACTTTACCCTGCAGCAATGACAGATTTGTCACAACGACAATGACAAAGAGTAGGAATACCATGGTACTATCATAGTGTATGTTTAAACCATGCTTAATAAAGCATGACATTACAATACTGAAGGAACAGGGATAGTGATAATGTAATTTAGAAAGTGGTAAGCAAATGCAATTGAAGAGAAAACAACTGTGCAACAGTTGGGTTCCAGATATAAAAATCCTCCACAGGGGAATTGATTTTTAACGATAACTCAGACAACAGACCAATGAGTTACGTGGTTGTAATCGATGGGATACACTTGTGTTGAAGCTGTTCAGCCTAAATAATTTCAGCATATTTTTAAAATAAATCTCCACCAGTTAAGGAAACAAGGGCTGTGTCCAAAACTTGAAACTTTTAAATAAACTGATCTATTATTAATATACTGTTTCGATATCATCAGCATCTCTAAATCAATAGTTTTATAGTTTTCCATTATCATTAAAGCAACAGTCTTGTACCATTGTTGTTGTTTTTTTGCTTCAAATCAAAGTTAATAATGTGATTCACCTTGTAGCTGGTTGGTTTGGTTCATGGCCTATAATGCCAACAACGAACAAACTGAAAAACTGGGCAGCACTTTTGAACTCTAGATCAAAACAGTGATTGACAGCTGTCTCTTCACTACACCAGCAAACAAACAAACATATATACACACATATATACATTTTTTTCTTCTCTTTTCCAGACAAGATATCTTTCATCTCAGTACCAGCAGCATGGTAATACCACCTGATACTGTAACTGCATCGCTGTACCATGGTATCACCACATTACAGGTACTTCTACAGCATTTACGAGCATCACATGCGCGTTTCTGCGTTCCATTCATGCTTATGATGTCCAAAAATGTTGTCTAGTTAAGCAGTGCACTAGGTTTTAAAAGCCAGTACACACAGAGCGGTGAACAGACATAACGCATCAACGCCATATCTTCAGACAAAATTAATCTATCATTTTGAGAGAGAGATAAAATAGTGATTTTACATGTAAAGACTAAAAGACTTCACGTGTTCCAATCGGTATATAATACATAACCTGCTGTCTGAAACAGAAGCGACAGATTTTGCATAAAGGGAGCTAGTGAACTGCCCTAGTAAATGTGTAACTACTGATTAGAACACAACCAATAACACGCATTCGAAGTTTAATATTCCAAGATATATCTCGTTAGTATATGTGTAGATAACTTACACACTTATAAGCAGCTGTGAAACTCCTGTGCAGCAGTGTTCGGTCTGCCTGTGCTGGACTTTCAGCCCATCTCCCACAAACTTCCGACGATCTGCCTATCCCGCAACTGACGGGCGGAGAGCGGAATTGGAAATCCCACTATGACCTGGGTTTAGCTTATGAATATTAATTAGTTCCTGCTGACGTCGCTAGGCAACCTTCCTTGAGCGTCCAGTCACGGTTTGTATTAATAAACATGAGCCAAGCCCTCTCGGCAGTTGGATTCGACAGTTCGGCAGCAGACTAACGCCCACCTTCTTATGTCTGCATTCAGCCAATCAAATAGCCGTCTGTCAGGGGATCTAATTAATATTAATAACCCAAACCTTCACCATGGTAGTATTCACAAAATTACGACTGAAGGCGGAAAAGGCCCCTTCTTTTCCGGATGTAGAGAAAAGGACGATGGGATTTGTAGTTATAAATGGAATCCCTGCCGTTCAGCGTGATTACGTGTGGGTCACTTTTGAACCTCTTTTCTAAGTGTTTTATTGCAGTCACGTAGATATGATTCAGAAATCATTGTAATATGTTGACTTGGGGCTCAAGAAACATATTATTAATGCTTAAAACATTGTGATGCTTTATATTTTTGTGGAAACCGTTATGCACTGCCATTCCAAAGTTTGGAATAAGTTTTATTTATTTTTATTTTTTTACAATAAGAAATTAACACTTTTATTCAGAAAGAACACATTAAATGTATCAAAAGTGACAGTAAATATATTCATAATGTTACAAAAGATTTCTATTTTAAATAAACACCATTCTTTTGAATTTTTAATTCATTAGAGAAACAACAAAAATGTATCACTGTTTCCACAAAAATATTAAACAGCATAACACTGATAATAATAAGAGCTAATTATTAATAATTGAGCACCAAATCATTAGAATGATTTCTGAATGGAGCAATGGCGGCTAAAAATTCAGCTTTGCCATCACAAGATTGATTGGTTGATTTTTATTTAACCATATTACTGTTCTTATTGTATTTTTATTTATTTTATTTTTTTTTTACTAATGTATTTTAAAGTTTTGGTGCTTTAAATGTCCATTTCATGTCTTTCAATGCTCTAGGTGACTGAAGAGAAGGAAATAGCGCTCTATTACGGGAAATCCCCCTTGATGGTCTCTTGCAGTGTTTTATTGTTCAGGTGCAGGTTTGAGATTTGACCAAAGGTTATGTGTATGCAAACAGACTGAAAAACTGGTCTAAACACAAGATAAATGATGTCTCTAATTAATCACAAAATGAATAGATATTTAATGCATTTTTTACAGTTAAGACAATGCATGCATAGTGTTATTACACAAGGCTAAAAACTTGGACAAACTGTTGAGTTTGAAACTGCAAATTATTTCTGAAATAACTAAATAAATTCTGTTTTCTATGGAAGCCCGGATGGATGGATGGATGGATGGATGGATGGATGAATGAATGAATGAATGAAGTGCAACTTTTCATCTCACAATTCAGACTTTTTTCTTGCAATTCTGAGTTTATATGTCAGAATTCTTAATTTTTTTCATGATTCATAATTTCATAATAATTTTTTTTCTATGAATTCTAAGTTTTGCAATCATTATTATTTTAATAAAAAATGTCTATTTCAACATTTTATCTCACAATTTAGACTTTTTTTCTTTCAAATTTGAGTTTAGATCTCACAATTCCGAGATTAATTCTCATATTTGCACAAAAATAAGTCAGAATTGAGAGGTATAAAGTCAGAATTGCTAAAAAAAAGTTGCAGTTACTATTTAAAAATGTTTTATCCCATTGCAGAAACAACCTTCCACAGTTTTCTTAACAGTCTTAAAGGGATGGTTCACTCAAAAATGAAAATTCTGTCATTATTTACTCAACCTCAAGTTGTTCCAAACCTGTATGAGTTTTTCTTCTGTTGCACAAAAAAGAAGATATTTTGAAGAATGTTGGTAACCAAATAGTTGGTGTAGCCATTGACTTGTATGAAAAAAAGTATATGTACAGTGCCCTCCGCTAATATTGGCACCCTTGGTAAATCTGAGCAAAGGTGGCTGTGAAAATAAATCTGCATTGTTTATCCTTTTGATCTTCCATTCAAAAAATTCACAAAATTCTAACCTATCATTGAAGTAAAACAATTGAAAATGGGGAGAAAATCTCATGATAAAATGAATGTTTTTCTCCAATGCATGCTGGCCACAATTATTGGCACCCCTGGAAATTCTTATGAGTAAAATATCTCTGAAGTATATTCCCATTCATATTTACATTTTTTTAGCATACCAGAGAGACTAGGAGCATGAAATTGTCCAACTATGACTTCCTGTTCCAAAGGATTATAAATATAAAGAAAACTAAGGCCAAATTCCCTTAATCTTCCATCACAAGGAGTAAAACCAAACAATAAAGTTCTCATGTGCAGAACAAGATTGTTGTGCTTCACAAAATAGAAAGTTGCTGTAAGACAAAAGCTAAAGCATTGAAAATCCACAATTCCACCATCAGGGCAATAATTAAGAGGTTCCAATCAACTAAAGATGTTAGAAATCTGCCTGGAAGAGGACGTGTGTCTATATTGTCCTAATGCATGGTGAGGAGGAGAGTTTGAGTGGCCAAAGACTCTCCAAGGATCACAGCTGGAGAATTGCAGAAATTAGTTGAGTCTTGGAGTCAGAAAGCCTAAAAAATATATATATCAAACAGCCCCTACATCACCACATATTGTTCAGGAGGGTTTCAAGAAAAATTCTCCTCGCTCATCCAAAAACAAAATCCAGCATATTCAGTTGTCAGACATGACTGGAACTTCAAATGACACTGGCTTCTATGGTCAGATGAAACTAAAAAAAGAGCTTTTTGGCAGCAAACCCACCAGATGGGTTTAGTACAAACAGGGATAAAAAGTACCCCATGCCCATGGTTAAATATACTGCTGGATCTTTAATGTTGTTGGCCTGTTTTTCTGCTGGAGGTCCTGGACATCTTGTTCAGATGCATGGCATCTTGGATTCTCTCTATCAACAGATAAAAAATCTAAAGCTGACTGCCTCTGTTAGAAATCTTATAATGGGCTGTGGTTGGCTCTTCCATCAGGACAATAATCCAAAACAAACATCAAAATCAACACAAAAATGGGTCACTGAGCACAAAATGCAGCTTTTGCCATGGCTGTCCCAGTCCTCTGACCTGAACCCTATAGAAAATGAGTGAGGTGAACTAAAGAGGAGAAGCACCAACATGGAGCTGTGAATCTGGAGGATCTGGAGAGATTCTGCATGAAGGAATGGTCTCTGATCTCTTGTCAGGTGTTCTCCAAACTCTTCAGGCATTACAGGAGAAAACTCAGGGCTGCTATCTTGGGAAAAGGACATTGCAATAATTGGGTGCCAATAATTGTGGCCAATATGAACTAGAGAAAGCATTTATTTCACAATAAGATTTCCCCCCCACTTTCAATTGTTTTACTTCAATGATAGGTTAGAATTTTGTGAATTTTTTGAATGAAAGATCAAAAGGATAAACAATGCAGATTTATTTTCACATCCACCTTTGCTCATATTTACCAAGTGTGCCAATATTAGTGGAGGGCGCTGTATATATAAATATATACACACACACACACACACACACACACACACACACACACACACACATACACACATTTTCCAGCATGCTACTTAAGACTGGTTTTGTGGTCCAGGGTCTCACACACACACACATACACATGCGCGCGCACACACACACACACACACACACACACACACACATACACATATACATATATATATATATATATATATAGATAGATAGATAGATAGATAAATATAGATGTAGATATATATATATAGATATGTGATCCTGGACCACAAAACCAGTCTTAAGTAGCACGGGTATGTTTGTAGCAATAGCCAAATATACACTGTGTCAAAACGATCAATTTTTCTTTTATGCCAAAAATCATTAGGATATTACGTAAAGATTATGTTCCATGAAGATATTTTGTAAATTTCCTACAGTAAATATATCAAAATTAAATTTTTGATTAGTAATATGCATTGTTAAGAACTTCATTTTGACAACTTTAAAGGTGATTTTCTCAGTATTTCGATTTTTTGCACCCTCAGATTCCAGATTTTCAAATAGTTGTATCTCGGCCAAAAAGCTTATTTATTCAGCTTTCAGATGATGTATAAATCTCAATTTCAAAAAACTGACCCTTACGACTGGCTTTGTGGTCCAGGGTCACATATATAGATATAGATATGTATTACGTAAGTCAATGGCTATCAGCCACTGTTTGATTACCAAACTAAATATTTTCTTTCTAATTCCTGAATTTTCTTGGTGACGAGTTATTAAGAAAGAATCTTAAAGTTTTTCTGCTTTCTCATATTCACTTTCAAATTAAAATGTGGGTCAGGGGAAGCCAGTCGTGGGTCAGAGCAGCAGAGTGACTTTATTTAAAGCCTGCATGGGGTCAGCGGGTCATGCAGTAGTCTGTGGACGGCTGCTGTATATCCGCACTGCTCCGCTGAGCATTTTCCAGCATGTATTGTGATCAGGATAGCTTTGCTTCCTCAGTGGCAGTTTGCCCATGTGAAAACACAGAGCGCACCACGCAAAACATGCTTCCTCTTCCCTCAATTCGCAGCCCTTGAAAACAATAGCAATGCAGCACGTTTCAAGAGGAGGGAAACTATTTTGAGGCTGCATGAGCCAAATGACGGCAGTTCACAGTGTTGACGTGGACAGTCTGTCAGATCTAGGCATGAGAAATGAGCTTCAAAAACAGCAGCTAATGGTGCAATAGCTGCTCCCTACAGAAGATATCTTTCTTTTCCAAGTTTCATTTTACAGTATAATGTGGAAATAATACATGCTAACTTTCTGTATGCATGGAAGACATGGATGAGCTTCTTCATTTGCCAAAATGTGCAGTACCAGAGCATACCAGGTATCATATTGTATCCCACAATGCAATGCGCTCAACTTGACCTTATTGTTTGAAGTGCACTTTTTCTGTTTGGAATTTTCAGTGTGAACACACTACTAAAATTGCTTAGAACAGTGCATAAGTACATGAATTGGAATATGCCTTGTGGAAACTTTTTGAGAACTAAAAAAGCAGCAAGAAGAAGAAGAAGAAGAGAAGAATGAAGACTTTCAAGCGTTCATGGCAGACTGTCACAGCTTCTTTTGCTGTGACAGTCTGAACAAATTTTCAGACATTAATCTGGACAGAAGTCATGAAAACCATGCATGCAAAATGAATGAATGAATGAATGAATGAATAAATTTTGTGCAAAAAAAAAAAAAAAAAAAACAGAAAAAGATTAAGAAAATTAAAATAAGAACTTTAAATATATGCACAAAAATACAAATAAGAACTTCTGTTAAAGAATAAAATAAAATAAAATAAAATAAAATAAAATAAACTTATTATTAGATTTACTCTCAGATATTTTTTAGGTCTACACTGCTACTTCTGCATTGTTTTTTACTGCACCACCTTTCTTGTTCAGCTATGAGGCCACTTTTTAGTAATAATTAAAGCTACAGTGGATTTTGGATGCTGTTACTTTTGTTGCTTAATTTTTAATTGGAAATGAATGCAAATACCCAAAAGGGTCTAATGCTTTTCGGTCATTTTTGTCTGATTTTTTTTTTTTTTTTACTTTTTTTTTAATATATATATTTCAACTTCCATCAGACTGGTCCGAAATTTGGTAAAGATTTTGGTACTTGCTGATAGATAGATTTTTCAGATCTATGCTCAAAAAGTGATTAACAGGTAATAAATGGATCATAACTATTCCTTAAATATAATTTAGTACCATAAATACCCTAAAAATACAAAATATTAAATAAAAAGAAAATTGTCAAAGTAAAACATAGTTAATTAATTCCATTAAAAAATAGCAGCACCATAGGGTTAATTAGTTTTTTTTAAAAAATAAAATAAAATAAAATAAAAATAATAATAATAATACTATTTTTGATACTCTTATATGTAAGAGTATATGTATATAAATATTTAGGCTGTATATATATAAATTGTCTTTTTTCTTTTCTTTGCCTGCAGTAAAGAGTTGTACACGGTTGCATGTGTGCAACACTAATAAAGAATGCTAGGTTAAAAACAACCTTTTTTTTTTTTTTTTTTTTTTTAACCCAGCAGCTGTTTAAATTATTTATTTTCAGAGGTGCTTCTGAATATTTTTTGACGCAAGTGCCCACTCTTAAACCCCTGATATGATGATATAATGATATAAACCTAAGCATTTCTGTGCTTTTTAAAAAAATAAATCATCAATAATTAAACACGAATATCAAGCATGTGCATTGCTCATATCTAATTCATTGACTGTAGAGCCATTCTTAGTACAATACAGCTATTATTAGACATAGCGTTCACCATGAACAAGAAAAACTCAAAAGCATTTTGTTATTCTGTATAATCCATTAATATATTTACTATGAAAAAGGGGCAAGACGCGAGCTCAAAATGGGAATGCCAGAGCAAAGGTCACCAGGATGGGAGAAGAAAGTCCTTCAATCTGGAACGGCTGTTAAAAAAGGACAAATTCGAAAAATGTAACTTTTATAGAGAAGCATCTGTCATAAAGTCTATTGTATTCATTACAGATCGACCATCTGCTTTTGAAACAATAATAATTATGATAGTAATTATGATTAAATTTATTAAATAAATAATAGTTATACTGCAACTACAAAAACATTATTATTCGTTTAGCATTTCTATATTAGGGTTAGGGGATTTTGTTACTTGAAGTAAAATAAATATTAACTGAAATAATAATAATAATAATAATAAATATTTTATTTAAGCTACATTTATTAAGGCAACATTTCTCATTTTAATTTAGTTTAACGATGTACTAAAAGAACTAAAACTGAAACAAACAAACAAACAAACAACTAACTAAATAAATAAATCAGGGTTTCTGCAGGATTTTTAAGCTCAAATTTAAGACTTTAAGACCTTTTTTAAGACCTGCACAAATAAAATTAATACCATATGAGCGGGGTAGGGCAATGTCTATGGTACCATATTAAACTGTAAAATTACTGTGAAAAGCATCCATATGCACATGCATAAATAATGTTTTGATATTTTAAACATAAAACATTCAAAACTGATGTTTGAAATTATTTAAAAAAAATGAAAAGATACTTTAAATGTGAAGTTAAAACCGCCAATAGGTGGCAGCAAGTCACTGTTAATAAGTGAGTCATTGCGATTGAACCAAATCATTTAAACGGTTGATTCATTCAAGAACGAAACTCCTTCGTGTTGCTCAGAGACGCAAAACAGCGCTGTGGCCGTGTTTGGAATTATTTTTGTTGGCGAAATAGAGCAAAATCAGGAAATATGGTGTCTAAAACGTAAGTCTCTTAATATTAACTTCTTGTTTATTGAACTGTTGTATAAAATCAATATCACATTTGTAATCATGCTGACTTTTGGAGAAAAAATGGCACTCTTCATGTGATATTAACTAGACATCGACCGATATATCGATTTACCGATATTTTCCCCGATATTTAAGCATTTTACCATAATCGGATATCGGTTTTGTAGTATCGGATTCACCGATAAATGCCGCCATCTTGTGGGTGTTATGAGAATTGTGCTCAGGATCGCCATTGTCTGAGGGGAGACGAGAGGGGAGACGAGACAACAACGGCATGCACAAGTACTTCATTTGCTGTAGTTAGTAAACTTTATTTAACATAACAGCCATTAACACACAAATTAGATGCATTACATAAATGCCTGTTATGTAGTTTATGCAGCTTGGCTCTAAGAAATAGAGAGCAACTCACGGAGTCATATAAATAATTCGTCAAGTCCTGTCCCAATAAAGACGTAACTTTGCCTGAATTAAATAATACGCAGCCATGAATGAGCACATGTTGTAAATAAAAGCGCTGAATTGAATTCTCTCTCTGTTGTCTATGCTCATCGTTAGTCTCGTAAAGTTGGAGTCACGTAGGCTAAAGGCCCGGGTAAGTTTCACTTTCCGCGTTCTGTCCCGTCTCGCGCACAGCCGCGTCCGCGCAGCTTTCAAAGTATACTCGCCGCGGATGAGTGCGGACGGACGAGCTCGACACACTTAAATCCGTCAAGTCCTCTCCCAATAAGGACGTAACTTTGCCTGAGTTAAACAATACAGCCACGAATGAGCGCATGTTGGAAATAAAAGCGCTGAATTAAATTCTCTCTCTGTTGTATATTTGCTGCTCATTAGTCTCGTGAAGCCGCTTCACATTGCTGTTCACTCAGCGGATTGATGCTCAGGAAATGCTTGTTTAAAACACCTTTAAATTGTAGTAACATTTACTATATAACCATTATTTTGCTAATAAACATCTAAAAATACAACTTTATGGAAATGAATTATTTATTATCTCCGCGAGCGATCGCAGTTTGAGTTCTTTGTAAATGCATAGATAAACTGCGCTGTCAGCAGGCATTTCATAATCTAGAGGGACAAAAACATTAATAATTCTGATATAACATTCCAGTTAAGAAATGCAATAAAATACTTTGTATTTATTTAAAAAAAAGTTAGTAAAAGTTTGTTATATTCCAATATTCCAGAGAATATTATTCAGTGAATTAACATTATCCAGTGAATTATTCTTGACTCCATTAAACAGCTTATAAACCTACTAAAACTGTAGTTTAAAATGAAGTTGATATGACTCCTGTCTTTTATTTTCTCCATTTGAAAACATTCTACATTTATTTTGCTTATTGTTAATATTAGTGTTATTGCTGCTGATGCTTTTTATAAATAAAATGTATTTGTTTATTGTTGTAATATGAAGATTAAATTTAACATGAAAGACTGCAAATTTTCAACACTTAAAAAAAAGATGACTGAAAAGAGGAAAAACCAAAGTGAAGTACTTTATAACAGTAAATAAATATCGGTTTTGCATGTCGGTTATCGGGCACATAAACATGCAAATAATTGGTATTGGTATCGGTTCTAAAAAATCAATATCGGTCGATCACTAATATTAACTATATGAAACGATATAAATATATACATTTTCTGCCCCCATATCTTGAATTATGTGATAATTCTAAATGCAGACCATACATATCGCACACCCCTATACTGTTTAGATTTTTATAATGCATTGTCTTCTTATCGATCCACCAGCTCTGCGTGTTTGCAGGGTAAAACATGGGTCAATTTTTGTATTTGTCTGAACTCTGAACAAAACAACAGGCTTCTTGAAAATGCTCAGTCATTCTCTGCCAGCAGGTAGCGCTTTTGGCAGACCTATAATTGTTGCCCCGGTAACAGCAGAACATGGAAAGCAGTGCAGCACCTGACTTTGAACTTACAGCGCTCATGTTTATTTAATGAAATCAGAGCCTTTTGAAGTTTAATCGTCACATTCAGCCATATGGCAATTCTGGTCTTTCCGTCCCCAATTCTCTTGAAATCATAATTAAGACTTTCTTGTACAATTTAAGACTTTTTAAGGCCTTTAATTTGATACGACTAAATGTAACACTTTTTAAGACCCCGCGGAAACCCTGTAAATAAATAAATAAATAAATAAATAACATAGGCATTATTAAAAATGAAAAAAAAAAAAATCAAAATATTAATAAAAAGATCTCATCTATACTAAAATACTGATTACTCATCTCTATTTTGGGCTGTCAGCAATAACTAAATTTAAACTAGCAGTGTTCAGATTATTGTGTTTAAACAGATTATCATCCTGTCTCTTGTTTTTATTGTTTTATTTCAAAATCTGGGTGTTGGTACCTTGCTTCTTGAGCGGCGTTTGCATAAGCCAAACTCTT
Organism: Tor tambroides; assembly: GCA_021397915.2. Classification (NCBI taxonomy): domain Eukaryota; kingdom Metazoa; phylum Chordata; class Actinopteri; order Cypriniformes; family Cyprinidae; genus Tor; species Tor tambroides. The sequence goes on along the minus strand of JAFVLL020014551.1, from coordinate 10,266 downwards.
GGCTGACAGGTCCACTGCTGTGCTCTTGCCACTCACCATTGGCATAGCTTTGCACTGTGATGTGATAGCACACTGCTCGATCAGATCTCACACTGTATGGACGGCTCACAATGGAAGACTGGCACACAGCAGGATCCCAGTGTCTTAACCTCTACACAGAGAGAGAGAGACATTTAGAAGGAGGGTGGGAGAAGATGACATTTTCTGAGGAATCTCTGAGTTCACCCAAAATATAAAAGTTCAGTCATCATTTACTCACCAAAATTCAAGCACGCATACATTTAAATATGTGTCAAGCCTCATGGTCAGCTTTGACTACAATAATGAAACATGCAAGAACCAGACTTAAATTTCAGACTGTTTCTTTCATATAGGTAATGTATGAACCACTTTTATGGCAGTTTTGTGGCTTTTTTTGTAGTTTGACATCACTCTTCTGCTTTTGTGTGTCCCATGGAAGAAAAAAAAAAGTCTGAATGACATAAGTCTTTGGCTGAATGACATAAGAGTGCATGAATGATGACAATATTGTGGGTGAACCGCTTCTTTAAATTTACACAACACCAGTTAAATACATTGTAAACAGTAGTCAACATTTGAAGTGGATCAAAAAAGTTCATCAAAGTTGGCCTAAGACAAGAACGGGTATTGTTTTTGTTTTAGGACAACTTTCATGAAAGGTTTTGATCCACTTCAAATGTTGACTGCTGTACATTGATAGAGCCATCTCAAAGTGCCATCTGGTGGATTCTTAAGACATAATAATTCCTTACTTGTCAGACATACTCTTGTGAACAAGAAGTAAACTTCAGGATACATTAAAAAAAAAACATTATAGTAATAATTCACTTTAAAGTAATATACTTAAGTGCAAACTGAATGTAATATCTCAGACACTTAAATGCATGTTATTTACCATTAAAATGTATTACAGTTTAAATTTATATTAAATGCAAAAGATAAGAGTGCTTAAGTAAGTACATCTATTTATATTTTTGATTGTCTTTGAAATGTGGTTAAACTGCACTGTTGAATATATTGATAACCATTTATGGCAAAATAAAATATACTTGTCATTTCCATTGAAACCTGTATGCCAGAAATATGTTTATTGCGCATTTTAGTAACAATAGTACATTTAAAATTTGTTAACTTTGAATGTAATATCAAATAGTGCTTTAGTTTGTTAGTCAACACATCAAAATAAGTTTACTTTTTAAAACATAAGTAAAACTTATATTTGACATTATTACAAAATGCACTTTATGTGTTGAGAATTGCAGTCATAAAAAAGTATCCTCTCTTAATATAGACTTAGATGGCCTTATATTTCATTAATACTGTATTTATCTGAATGTACATTTTTACATTTTGTATTAAGATTTGAAGTACACTACAAGTGCACTTTGATACAATTATGCACACTTCTTTTGCACCAGGATGTATGAAGCTGTGAATGCTCTAACCTCAATGGAGAAGTTGTACGCATCTTATTCTCCCATTTTAGCAGCTTGGAGAAGAAAGTAAAAGCCATAGAGGCTGATGGTTTGAGTGCAGCACTCTTCCTGTATACGGTGACACAGGGAAAAACAACACACAAAATACTGCCTTACAAGCAAGTAAAAGAACATGAGCATGAAAGAAAAAGCATGGGTTGACTTTGTCATATTGTAACAACAGTAATTGCAAGTGATTGAAGGACTGAAAAGCTCCCCGAATGGCCATAATGCATCAGTGTTGAAGTGTCAGAAAGCGTACCGCACCCTATCAAACATCATTCCAAACCGGATAGCTTGTTTGGAGAAGTCAGTCACGACCATGTCACCCCCGCTGTAAAGCTATGGAAAAAAACATACAGATAAACCCTGCAGCTAATGAATTAGTTTTCACATGGTGCCAAAAAATCAATACAACTTATATTAAAACAAGCAGCTTGTGAATTATGTATGGCGCTACATCTGGAGCGATGGATGTGTTGAATAAGGTGTTGTGTTTGTGCTCTCTACACACACTCACAGTGTGGTAATGATTGGACAGGATGTGCAGCAGCCAGGATTCAGGAAGAACTCTGATGTTTTGCAGCTCCTGCAGATGCTGCCCTGAGACATGAACATACATAAACAACATAACTCATATATAGTGTTGTTGGGTAGTAAACTAAAGGCAGCAACGCTCATCCTTAAGCAAGTACATTTCTCAGTAGTGTTATTTCCAAAACAGTGTAGCTTTTCTAGTGATAAGCTACTTCTCCCAGCAAGTACAGTATGTGGGCTGAAGGAATAATTGACCAAAAAATAAAACTTTGCTGAAAATGTATTCACTCTCAGGCCATTCATCATGTAGATGAAATTGTTTCTTCATCGGAAACAGATTTGGAGAAAGCATTATATTACTTGCTCAACAATTCATCTGTCCAAACAGCTGATAAAAAACATCACAATAAACAACAAGTAATTGCCACAACTCAAGTCAATCAAATAGTTGCATTTTGTAAAAAACAAATCCACCATTACAGCATTTTAACTTCAAAAATGCCAGTCATTTCAAAATCCACCAACATATTTGTTTAGAACAGTTTTCGAGTGAGTTCGTTTATAAATGGTGCTTAATCTGTGCATATTTCTCTCCTGACTCACTGGAGAAAGCAATATTATGGATAGAAGACTTAGATTTTAGCCGGAAGCAATGGTTTGAAGATAAAACGTCTTAATGATAGATTTGTTTATAACAAAAATGTAGCTTTTCGCTTCACTGGAGTCTTACTATTACTTGTGGATCATTGTGAATTTTTTATCAGCTGTTTGGACTCTCATTCTGACGGCACCCATTCACTGTAGTGGATCCATTGTGAGCAAGTGATGTAATGATAAAATTTCTCCAAATCTGTTTGATGAAGAAACAAACTCCATTCTTGATGGCCTAAGGGTAAGTACATTTTCAGCAAATTTTGATTTTTGGGTGAACTATTCCTTTAAAATTGGTTGAAGAGACCTTTCTGTTGTATTTATCATTCATTCATTAATTCATTCATGTGAATTTTGAAACAGTATCATGCTAAGTTGCAACATGCCCCATAATATATCATTCATGCCTGTATCTGGTGCAGAGTTATGTGCTTAGTATTTAGGGTTAAGAGTTTTTTTTAGATCCATAACCCTGCATATGAGCAACAGTGCTAATAATTGTTTCCAAAAAGGTTTCCCCACATTTGCCCCATTCATTGTTCTGTCATTTTTACACACTGCAAAAAAGGCTTCTTATTTAGTACTTTTGTCTTGTTTCTAGTCAAAATATCTAAAAATCCTTAAATCAATGGAGATCTAACAAGATAATTTTTCTTACCCCACTGTAGTGTTGCTTTCGTCAACGAAAATTATGACTAAATATCGTCGTCAACGAACCTTTATCACGTGACGAAAACGAGACGAGACGAAACGTAAATGCTGGTCATGTGACGATGACTATAACTAAATGTATAATGAAATATTGTTGACGAATAAAAACGAGACTAAATGTGCTTTACAAAATAAAAACTATGCTAAAATGTCTCTTCATTTTCGTTGACCAAAACGAGACGAAACGAAATGTTATAACGTTATTTCGTCTCGTTTAGTTGCGTTATTATTATTATTATTTTGCAGTATTTCTGTTTCCTGTGTCTCACTTCAGCGGCTGCACCAGGTCGCACTGCGCAGACGCAGGCGATGTCACTTCCTCAAGCCCCACTCGCGGCATTATTTAGAAGACGACAACAAACAACGTTAAGGGACCGATGGCCGGCCAGCCGGGGTTCGTCTTTGGGAGAAAATTTATGTGTGTGTACTTCTAACATGTTTGGGTGGTAATATAAATGTTGTAAATTCAAATCAGAGCATCTTGCGTGTCTGGAATGGATGTATTCTTGAGTCTATAAGGTAACAATATTATAATTCGATAACCTTGTTTGAAATGGGTTTGGCTAAAAGAAAATTTTGGTTTCGTTTATACTACTAGTACTTATACTATATTGACTGGGTTAAATAGAATTGCATTACTAAAAAGACACTAAAATACAATTCTCATTGACTAAAACTAGACTACATGTCATCAGTTTTTGTCGACTAAAACTAGACGAAAATAGTCATGTTTTAGAGTCGACTAAAACTAGACGAAAATAGTCATGGATAATTCTGACTAAAATAAGACTAAAATGCTCAGACTTTTAGTTGACTAAAACTTGACTAGACTAAAAAGAGTATGAACGTGACTAAAACTAATAAAAACTAAAATGACAGCTTCACACAAAGACTAGACTAAAACTAAAATTAAAACAGGCCGCCAAAAACAACACTACCCCACTGGCAGATAATTTTACTTGTTTTAAGTAAAATGCACCTAATTCAGTGGGGGCCCCCCCCCCCCCCCCCCCAAAGAAAAAGACTAAATATCTTATATCTTTTTGCTTATGTAGTAAATGCATCATGATTTAAGAATTTTAGAAGCAAGACAAAAATACTAAGTAACTAAGTAAGTCTTGACACTTACATGAACACTACAACACTTTTTTGTCCATGCAAGTTTGAATGACATGAAAATGTTCCTTTTTTGATGAATTATCCCTTAAGACCTAAAAAATAACCAACATCAGTAGTATGACTGTGCCTGTGAAGTATTTCTGAATATTTGATAGTGTTGTCACGTCTGTTTGGTGGGCGTTGGAGGTCCAGTGGATGAGGTTCTGACTGTGGCCATGACGTGATCCTGTAGCTGGGACATACTGTTTGTCTGGACATTTCTCGTGGAGATATACACATTCATTCTGCCAAACTGTCTGTTTTCAGTTAAGCTAACTATGAGGCACAACAGTATTCAGAGATTGGAGACAAAGATGTATGGTTGGTTTTGAAGATCAATCTGATGTTGTAGACAATGTTACTTTATGATGTTGTGAGCATCTATCCTGAAGCATCCAAAACTTACATTCAGTAATGCCATGCATACGAAGCGCTTGAAAGATAGTGATGTATTTTTGACCCTGAGGCTGTTCCAAGAAAACAGCCGTTTCCCTGAAACAGACAGATATATGATGGAAGGATGTCATTAAAACAGCATATGTGCATGAAACTAGCTAAGCAGTATCAAGGTCATTTCAAAAAGAATGTATAGTGTACTGAATTATTGTAATGTCTTCCATAAATGGGGTTTTTACTGTCAGGAAATATACTAATGGATCATGTGCATTGTTTTTTGCTGATAGCTGTAAATGCCATAAAAGAGGTTACATACTTGGAGAAGAAGGTGATGATGGTGCTGTGGGCTGGTAGGGTCTGTCTGAGGGGGTTTAACTGCAGGTACAGCCAGCACAGCACTGCTCTCAAGACCTCATACTCATTAGATGTGAACAGTCTAGACACAGAAACCTTATTAGTTTCCTGCTGATTTACTCCATCTGCTCATTTTTGATGTGTTTTAACAGTCATTATGTATGCAGAAGGTGACTTGAAGTACAGAAAAGTACTTCATAAGTGTTATTAAGAATGTCCAGGCCATATGTCACCCCAAAATCAAAAGAAATTATATTTTGCACAAAGAAAAAAGGCCTATTTTAAGACCATAGTGTTTGGCAGAGGGAAATTGCAAAATCACATTTCACCCATTACAACAATGAAAAAAAAACAAACAAAAAACAAATAATGATATGGGTCTACGTATCATGGTATTATTTGGTGCAATGTATTTATTTTATGTTGATTTAAATAAAGACGATAGATAGACAGATAGACAGATGTTTTGGTGTAATGTACTTATTTTATGTTGATGTAAATGAAGTAAAAGAAGAAATGAAGTAAATGATGCAAATGAAGAAAACATTTGCTGAAAGGATGATTTTCCTGACTATATTACAGTAATGAGAATCTAATGAAAATTACCATTGAGAATAAAGTGAATTACAAACAAATGCAAAAGTAAAACATCCTGATGCACTGCAGTAATGAAGCTTTGGAAAGAAAATGTCACGATGCAAAACATCCTAATGGTCTTATAAACAGGCTTCATCTTCTTTATGCAAAAGCAATGTAATCAAAGTTCCTGATGGAAGTACTTGCTTATCAATGTGATTTGCCACTGAAAGGTCAAAAAGAGAAGAAAAAGTATGAGACCTTGGACTAAGCAGGGTCTTCAGCAGGAGGCCAAAGGGCAAATCTCTGAGTTTTATATGCCAGGAGAATTCAGTCACTAGGAACAGCTCCAACCAGCGCTCACATGCTCTCTGGAGATCAGTCTCTTTAATCTGAAAAACACAGAAAGCTGTTTACAGATGTTTACACACTGAATACAGAGCTCCCCCTATTGGTCATTTAAAGAACAATAGAACAACACACTAATGATAATAAGAAAAACAAGAATTGTTACCTTGCAGGAGACTGAAAGCTGCACACAGTCGAAGATGAGATATTTGTCAACATCTCTTTAAGACACCTGTCAATCATATCCATCAGCCTTAAAAGGACACAATATTCGATATACCATACAACACTGTGTATTCATATGTCTGGATTATTTCTGATATTCTGAAGTATCATTCTGAAACTAAACATTTAAGCATTCGTGACTGTGTGTAAAATTGAATTCCCATTAAAGATTACAAATTGACGCACCCATGACCAAGGGAGAAATGCACTGTTATGCAATGCATGCTGTAGTTCAAACTCTGCTGGGTGGAACATGGTTGATCTTATTTGAAAAATATCTTTCAAATAAATACAGTGACTGACTGCAGTTACAAAATTCACATCCAGTTCCACCCAACATCCTGGATATGAATCAATCTAAGATTGGACAACACAGACTTCTCTAGAGACCTGGGTGTGGGCTTGTGCACTACTGCATCAGTCTTTATTACTTAATATGACACATTACACACACACACAGGAATAGTGTGTTTTTGACTTTCATTATTTGTAAGATGTGACACCTTTGGGTGTCTATGTGACACCTTTCCTTTTTTCAGGCCAAAATATATGTAGAAACTAAATATGTTTTAAACAGTATTGCTTAAGAAAATACATTTTGCAAATTATTAATTCAAACTGCCAATATAGAGTGAAATATTATTACAACCTAAAACTTAAAAATGTAATTTATTCCTGTGATAGCAAAGCTGAATTTTCAGCAGCATTTACACCAGTCTTCGGTGTCACGCGATCCTTAAGAAATCATTCTAATATGCTGAATATTCTCCCAAAAATATTTAAAAATCATAATTATTCCAAACTTTTAAATTGTATGTATGTATATATGACAGTGACTGCAGTAGCTTGTGTTTTGAACATCTTGTACTGAAGCTGCCAGTGCAAGAGCAGATTTGAAGATGTCGATACTCACTTCTGGAAGGTTTGACATTCCCAGTAATGCAGCAGTAGAGAGCACAGCCTCTCCCCACTCACTGGGGCGTTCCTCTGGGTCGTACAGGGTCCGCAGGGCAAAAGACAAAGCTAGAACACAGCAGAGATTCTTACATAACTGTGTTTCTCCTTAAATGTCACTGTATGCCCCCTCATCAGTCAACATCAATGATAGCACACATAGATCAGAAGCTCATGTGACAGCAAGTCAACAAGTGATGATGACACAGCTTGTTATTTACCGCTATAATATAAAAAATATGACACCTTTTTAGCGCTTACCCTCTTTATTGATGGAGGCATCTTTGACAGGCAGTCGGAGAATCAAAGGGCCGCTGAGATGCCACTTTCTGTAGACCAGTCCTCTTTCACATTGAGACCTATTAACTCTGCTGTCTTTACCAATGGCTGCAGTATCACAAACAAAACAGAAGGCCTGAATTTCTCTCTTGAACTGTTTCTTTTTTAATATGTCCATTCCACAAACACAAGTAAAATATTTATAACTGAAGCGGTCTATTTATTGTGATGACTATAATGGGATCTTCCCTTTTGCATTATTTATTGCATAATAATGGTTTACAGGTTATTATTCTGCATATTTTATGACTATTTTAATGAACTCTTTTATAAATAAACAGTTCTGTCCCATGTGATCATTATATAATGATATTTGGATGGTGTCAACTACTTCTCAGGACTTTTTAAAGGTTATTTTAGAGGTAATGTGTGTCATTCCTGCACTACTAGTATCACCAAACAGAACTGCAAAAATCAATGACTGCTTGGTTTTGTGTTTTTCTGATTTGTTTTGGTTTGGTTTGGTTTGGTTTGTTCTGCATCGTTTTGTTTTCTGGGTTTGGTAGAGTTTAACAGGTTTCTCAAGATCTTAAAGCGTTAGTACAGAGCAAATTATTCAATAGTGCACAATTTCAAAAATTATGTTTGCCTGAAGATGTAACCATAGCAGCTGCGAACACTCTCAGGTAGGAACAGTATCTATGTCTAACAGTACAAACTGAAAATTTGTAATAATTTGAGCATCACACCAAGCTAGACACAGCAACACTGGCTCAACCAATGACATGAGGATCTGTTTGACTAACCAGTGGGAGAGTGTTCTGGAAACTTGTTTGAAAGCAGTCATTGACTTTAATCTTACATTTGGCTTAGGCTACATTTACACTAGTGCGTTTTCGACTTTCGAAAATGTTGCAGACCTCGTTCTAGTTTGAAAACTCTGGGGTTGTGTTTCAGTGTAAACGGACCAAAATGGAGACTTTTGAAAACAATGGCATTGCTGCCCACATTTGCTCTACATATCCTTGATGACCATGTAAACAATAACATCATGCTCATTGTACATATCTATGATTGTATGTGCACGAATGGTCATGTGACATGCATTTTTGGTTGTGTAGTGTTGACGGAGATCGTTTCTGAAATGCAGTGAAAACGCCAGTGTAGACGAGGATCGTTCTCATTTTAAAAAGCCATTTTAAAACGAAAATGCACTAGTTTAAACAGGGCCTTACTATCCAAGCTCTAGATATCACTCCGGTTCCTCATTCAAAGTTTATTATCGACGTTTTATCATCATACAGGTGGAAATCACTTAGAAATGCAATAATAAACCTCTTCTACACACATAATTTGAGCCATCATTCATTCATGTGGAACATGGTAGTTCAAAATAAATTTGAGCATTAGCAATAATAATTCCTGTTTTAGCAAAATATCACCAATTAGATTGTCAATACCTGGTTTAGCGTTTTGGGTCAATCTGCGAGACAAAATGTAAAACTGTTCCTCTGGAGTATCAAGCTTTGAAGACCATGTGACATCTTTGCTGCATATAAAGGTAAAGAGATACATTATAGGTGCATCCACACACACACACACACACACACACACTTTGTCACTTTAATCCCCTCTAATCCCACAGTGCTTCAGTGCCAAGTGTTCTGCGGCCCCTCCTGATAGTCCTTTGTGTTCAAAGGCCCACCAAACTGAAAGTTGTCATTCTCTAATGTGTTATCCAACCTGCTCCATAATGATAGCATGTGGCCTGGCAGATATCCCATAGATCTATCCCCGGAGTGAGATAAACTGTCCCCCTCTCTCCTCGTCTGCCCGTCTCTCTCTCTCTCCTGCTAAACAGTTGTCATGGAAGTCCACTTGCCCCTGGCAACATACCAGAATCTGGTACGTCGGCTGGCCGAGAGCGGGTGAACGAGACGTGGCAAAGGGGATTGCGGGCAGCTAGTGGCATCCTCGTGCCAGTGGAGTGCCATGGGGTCAGCTGCAACATGAACACACATAAACACACAGTGAGAGAAACTCCAAGAATTGTTCGTGTTCAAGAATAGGATGAAGTGTTCCAGATATTTGGGTTTTGAGTAAACATATGTCTGTGACAGATGGCTGTTTGCATTAATGAAAATGAGAGTAAATGATGAAAAATAAATGCAAATTAAGAATGTTCTACTGTGGATATATTTGCTATATAATTTGAGATAATGTATACCATCTGTTATGAATCATTTTGCATTTCTTATTAAAAGAATAGTTCCAAAAAAAAAGAAGAAGAAAAACTGAAAATTTACACACCTTCAAGCCATCCAAGATGTAGATGTGTTTGTTTCATCATCAGAGCAGATTTGGAGAAATTTAGCATTACATCACTTGCTCACCAATGGATCCTCTGTGAATAGGTGCTACCATAAAGAGAGTTTAAACAGCTGACAAAAATCCACATTATATTATAATTATAGTTTATAATATACATATCTGTAGCGTATGGACGAATCAGACACACATTTAGTCATTATATTTAATGAATAATTCAGGAAACCCTCTCATTCCACAAACAAATTGTGAG